>JASXSY010000580.1:0-174289 GCA_034509805.1 Sipha maydis
AAAAATATTTAATATTAATAATAATAAATATTAGTATAATAAAACGGAAAGGAATTACAGACATTTTACTGTATTTACACCACTGGATTATGTAACCTAAGTTGTAAATTGTACAATACAAAATAAAATAATTTCATAGATTTTAAAAGCAGTAAGGTATATGAAGAGTAGGTAAAATACCTAACTAATTTTTGAAATTTTTTTGTTGATGGACAAATTCTATATTTTATTTTACACAGTGGACGGTAGGGAAATGGGAATTTTCCAGATGGCCTGGACCATACTACGGTATATTAGTCTGTTTATTTAATGATGAATTTTATTTACAAAATTTAAAACGCAACAAAATTTTGTAAAAAACCTTTATAAAATATAGGCACATTGTTGTATGATATTAAAATACAATATACAATTATTAATATTCTTTTAATTTCAAATATTCAATTACATGAATTTATTTCTCTGATGTTAGTGATATATAAAGAATACAAAAAAGTTAAATAGAATATCAAAATAATGACTGAAATAATTTAATATTACCGAAAGTAAGTGCCATTATTATAAACGAAATGCAATATGTCAATTTGTATTATAATAAAATATTGAATTCGAGTGTAGCGAGAAAACATTTTTTTGGTGATTTTAATAAGTAGGTAAATGGTGAGTGGCCACGTTAAATTTCAATCTCCCATCCTGAATTTGGTTTCCATTTCGCCCCTGATTGTACGTTTGCCAAAATTGTTTATTAAGTAATAAGAAGAAATAATAACAAATACGATTTGATAACCCTACTTATATTTTGATTATTTCTTAATGAAATTTTTGTAGTTGATGAACATCTATGAATTTTTCGTTGCAGGGTTTTTGATACCATAATTTGATATGCATCTTATTACTTAAATACCGTGATAAATAATATTATTTACCATCATTACATTTATCTCATTATAACATGATGAATGCAAATACAAAATTTCGTTTTCTTTTTTTTTCCCATCATGTTACATATTTTTAATAATATATTAAAAATCATGCTAAGTAATGTATTATTAAGCAATAATACCTTGATTTGTGATATCATATTAGAAAATCATTATTCTTTCAGACATATATTAATATTTTGTACGTATATATATTTACTTACATGGCTATATCTCATAGGGTAGCGTACGTACGTACGTACATTCTTAGACTAGTTTGACTAATGCTGAAGAAGTCAAAAGGCTGGGAGGGGAATTGAAGGCTGAGAAGCCGGTTCGAAAACCTTTTGAGGTTAACCTCCCCACTCTTTATCTAGCATACATTTCTTATTTTCTTCGGGAGAAATAGCTATAATAACAGACATCGAATTTCAATAAAAATATATAAGACGCAGTAACGATACTTAAACATGTTTTCTTCGAATACCATGCATAATAGTAATAACAATGCTGTACAGCGTGGCGAGATGCTGCCGGGTGCCCGAGTACTCGAAGATCTCGCGGGGAAGAACGCTAGTATATTAATATCGCCGTGGTAAAGGTATTACGGTCTCGTGTTGTTTTTTTTCTGTCTTTCCGACTAACGATATTTACACCTACACAACAGGTAGTGGGTGGGAAAATATCGCGTACGTTGACTGCTTTGTGCGACTCCTTGAAGTGTCATGTATATTTCACGTCGTTGTTGGTCCGTGCTAAAGTATGTGTAAATAAATATATGTATATAAATACATATATACACCGAAAGAGGTACGTATACACGCACAATAATATGTACAGTAAATGTTGTTGCGACTCTAATGTTTGGTGTGTTACACTACAATGTCTACGACTAGGCTTGAGCCTTGAGCCCGTCACGAGCGATTAATAAAAACGCAATAATAATAATAATAATAATAATAATAATAATAACATCAACAACAACATAAACGGCAGCAACAATAATAACAACAATAACGATGATTATGATAATATTAATTATAGTTGTAATATAATAGTAAATATAGTATGGCGGGCGGGTTGAACCTGTGCACCGACAGCACCGCGTCGGAATAAATAACAAATATTATTTAACGTGATAAAAAAATATTAGAATGTATTTATTTTAACATGCGATTTAATACTTTGCAGAGTACGTACGTACTTTCAATTTTTATGCCAGTTGTGGGTGTAAGATGGAGGGGGTTAAAAATACATCGCTGACGTATATCATGATTGTCCCCTTACCCGAGTGTTCTCCCTCCCCTTAAGTTAAACCCATAATACTGCAATGATAGACCGTTGTAATGTATAACTCTCCGTACGACTATTAAACCGTTATCGACGGACAACACGACATGTATCGTTTTTTTTCCATTTTTGTCGTGTATTTTTCCGACCAATATCCGTTCATACGTACTTAAACCGATGTAACAATAAAACGAACGAAATACTATATTATGTATGCATATGTAATATGTAAATTTCGAGTACAAGGGACGAATGACGCGCGTTATAGCCAAAACGAATATAAATGATTATATTATGTACAATATGTAATAGTTTATAATGTTTAACCGTATAAATAATTAATCTTTTTCAGTCACGTTAAATAATGTGCTCTTATTTGGCGTCGGATACAACCGATTTTTGGGTACGCGCGCGAGGGATAAAAACACTAGGCGGCGACAGTTTCGTTGGCATTTAATAGACACGCGTGCGTTTCGCGCGCGAGAGTCGCTCCTCGTTCTTGTCAGCGTTTTCGGTCGATTTCGGCGCTCGAGCCCGTGCGATCCGGGTAATGTCGTATCGGAATAGAAAATAATTAAATACGAAATGATACGTAAAACAACATCAAAAACCGTTTGACCCAAAAACGATATTGCCGGCACGTGGTCGGAAACGCGAAGGAGAAAAGACCATCGAGAAAGCGATGACGTGGACGGACAGCGATGGTTAATGCTGGAGAGCGTTTTACTTAGGTCGGGCAAAAAACAAATACTATGAAAATCGTATTGTTTGACCGACGTGTTCGCTTCGGAATATAACAAATTGGTTACGTAGTTATTGCAATATTGTCGAGTTATTTTTTCCAATTTTTTTTAATTTTTTTTTTTTTTTTACATTCCTCCGACTATTATACGTGCTTCCGGAAAACACACAAAAAATGCAACGTAACTTTTTTCTCGACACCGGCTGCGGTGAGGTTACGGACACATCGCGTTTACATTCTCCCAGTGCTGTAGTGCACGGTGGTGCTAGGCGCGCGGTTGACGGTCGCGCGGGCGCCACAGCACCACTCGACAACGGCAGCGACGGCGACGGCAACAGCGCCCGGCGATGATCGAAAACGGGTGGCGAGGTGGCGACCACTTCGATCGTCCGCCCGCGAGCTCACTCATTATGCGCACGCACGTTCTCTCACACCCAAACACACACACACACACACACACACACACACACACACATGCAAGTACAAGCGTGCACAGAAAAATATATATGTAATATTTATCACACGTGGACGTGAGTACACACACAAGTAGTATAATATATATGCTCACTCACACATAGGCACGAGAATCGTATATACACGTGTACGTTTGTGTGCACGTGTATATCTACGCTATGTTATAATAAATGAATCTACAGCGCGATTCTTTGAACGAAAATCGTGCTATATCTACCTTTTAATGATGTTGGTATTTATTATGGTTAGGCCCGCCGTATAAGGATCTTGAAAATATTTGTAACAACTGTTGATTTTCATAGGAAAGGCGACCTGTGGTTCCATTTCTTATTCCGAACAAAGACTGTTATACCGAGAATTTTGATATCAATAAGTCTATTATGTTAGTTAATCATATTTTTCTAATTAATTCTGAGTGAAACAAGGAAACACTATTCATCGTATTATGCTGTATATTTTTTTTCTATGTCTATGATTTCACACAAAAAAAAATTACTCCGATTATAGCAACCCTGAAAGGTTTCTGATAGTAAATCTGTAGTCTGGTTGGTACTATGAAAGTGGGAGCAATATTACGTAATTTCTAATAGTTTTCAATAATAATTAATTAATAATTACAAAAACCGAAAAAAAAAACCATTATAATGAACAGTTTTCGATAACACCTAATTAATTTTTCGTCGTAAATTATAATTTAATAACTGTAGGGAATTAAAATTGTCACTTAATGTTTATATCACTATTTACTATAGATGGTATAGGTTTCAAAGGATTTGAAAGATTTTTTTGAGCTATTTATAGATATTTAAAAATCTTATATTTTTAGCTTATTTTCATAATAACTCAATTATATAGTTTTGATTGAATAAAAACTCTTGAAAATTGAATACATATGTCTTCATATAAATTTCTTACCGGTCAATAAAAACATAAACAAGCGTATTAATATTACATTTGATGAAATTCGGCTAAAATCATAAGATCCGTAATATTTTTGTAGTTCGAAATTTCTACTGGAAAATTAATATTAGGAAATATTATTAGCTTTAACAAATTACATTTCGACGAAATTGAGTACTTCAATCAAACTTGATTATAGAATAAGTACTAGTTATTTGATTGTTCTTCAATAAATATTTATCGTAGTGACTCGAGACATTTACAGAGTACTTATTAGCATTTTATAGACATTAATATGTTATAAGACATTTAATATGTAATATGATATATTATATAATATATTATACATATTTTTTAAATTATTTTAATGGCGTTTATGTTATTTTTATTATATAAACACTTAACATTTTTATTTAAAACTAAAATTTACTTTGTTACAAAAAATTGGTTAGAATACTATATTCTAACTATCATTAGAAGTATTTTGTAAACTGATCCATCTAACCTATTTCATTTAGAATAGTTTTTATTTCACATAAGTAATGAATGGTATATTGGTTTCAAGTTTAAAAACTAATACAGTAATATCATTCACCCGTCCCTGTATCTTAACAGTTTTTTTAACATAATACCATAAGGAAGTAGAATAGAAAGGTGGCGCACTTATGAGAATCCGGCCTTGGGACTCGAATATAGAATGTATTTGCCATAAAATAAATGTATCCGTTTTCACGTATTTTTAATGGACATGTGATATATGTGTTCACCCATATGCCAAGAAAATATAGTACAACGGATGTTTGAAAATGTGGTGTAGGAATATGGTATTAACGAGTTCCCGGCAAACCGATCGTCTTAAGTCTCGGACGCACGCCAGGGACGTCAATTGGCATTTTTCCGCGGGACACAATACGCAATTGTGCAATAAGATATATTAATAAGAATAAAAAAAATAGATAGCTTTAACTAGATGACAGTGAAAAAATGCACACGGGTAACAGCTGAATCGTCTAAATGCGTATGATGCACATAGTGCCATCGGACGAGACACAGGACTGGCATAAGTGCGTCGCGGTCGGTGTGCATTTTCGTCCATAATTTTCATTCCGCATTATGGATGATAGTAATGAACTACGAGACCAAGGGTTTGGTTTTAATTTTTTCCGAAAACGCGTCAAGTAAATACGAAAGTAAATTATCCTTTAATAAGTCTCTCCAAAAATGTAATACGATATTCGGTAATATTCGCTCGGGTTATGTTAGTTTTTTTTTTTTTTTAGAACTACATATTAAGAAATAAATTATTAATGATTTAAATAAGTTTATGTCTTAATTTATTATAAGGTAATATCAAAAGAATCCTCTTAGAAAAAATTCTTAAATCGTCTCTATTTTTAAACGATGTATAATAAATATAAAATACAATGTAATAAGGATTACAACAGATATTTGTGACGGTGTTTTCAGTGATAATCCGTTACAACACTCACAAGTAAGGAATAACCATAGACAATAATGGATAATGGATATCATTAGATAAAAGATAGAGGCCGGAAAAATGTTCTTTTAAAATAGCCAAAATAAGATGCTAATATTCTCTTAAAAAGATGAAAATATTTTTAAAAAATCATAATAAAATATGCAAAATATATATTTTTATATTAATATATTCTATTAATTAAAGATACGATTTTTATAAGCGAAATAATAAAGTACATAATACAAAAAACTATTATAAATAAGTATATAATAAAAAATGATACAATTTAAAAAAAACTTTTACTAGGGTAACATTTTATTTATTTTATTTAATTAGATTAATTTAATTAAATATTTTTGATTGAGAACATTTTTGAAAACAGTTGACTGCAATATTTTATTCTATATGCTCTGGTGTCATATTGGTACAATGGTCCGTTAGAATGTTTTTATATATACTGAAATACCTAACGTTCGACGTAAATTTAAGTCATAGAAAAATGCTGCAAATCATTTATCATAGCATTGCAAAAAAAATAACTATAATTTATTTTCATTATTTAATAAAAATATTTTATGTAATATTTACATGTAAGGGGCGGCAAAAACTGAATGTCACCTATGTTTGTTTAAACACTTAAGCCGGGTCTTAATTAATACCATCAATCTTCCTGGTATTTCCTGTCGAAAATATTTAGCTACCAGTTTTAATATTTATTTTTCAATAAAGTAGTGAAATAAACTCGAGTACTTTATTCAAGTCTAGTACTTGATTAAAGTTGAGTAAAATTGAGTATTTGTATTAACCAGCACAAACATATTTTGTCGAATCGAGTACTCGAACTCGAATAGAAAAATTTTACGAAGTTGAGTACTCGTCCAAATTAATTAGATAACATGATTGTTATGTCAGAAGAATCTCACGTACTGAGATACACACATGTCTTATATATGTTATTTAATACGTGAATTAATTATCTTAATTCATAATTTAGTATCTTAAAAATCTAAACAATTATAATATGGTATCTAAAAAATAAATAATATATATACATCGTACAAGAAAAATCTCTACACAACAATTTTTTGTAATGGAACCATGCAATTCTCATCAAAATACTTTTATTTATAAAGAAAAAATTGAATTTTGTTTAATTTTTCTATTGTTTTACCCCAAGAAATGTTAAACGTATGTGATTTATAGAGTACACATTTTTAATAATATTTTAGGACAAAAAATTAGAACGAGCTAGGGGATACGGGTGTCAGGAAAAGACACACGTCATAAGGTACTTGTGTTAACAACAAATTATCACAATTTTTTACAGAACCGTCAAATGAGATAACTAGACGGCTGATTGTAACAATATTTTTAAAAAGTTGTAGTTTTAAATCTGGGTGCGCAATGAAACCGAAAGCAAAACAAACATCTTTGGACGAGGCGTTAAAAGAGTCGCCCTGTACTCTCATACACTAGACGGCATAAGGTCGGCGCCGCCTAAGCGCATGCGCAAGCCCCTTACACACTGGCTTGCATACGCGCGCGACCGCGGCACGATGCGTGGTGTACGTGGTGGTTGCCGCGGCGGTGCGCGACACGTCGCGGGGGTCCGTGTACGTATACGTTTATTCCGTGCGTACGGTGCACGCGCGGGTACGCGTACGTGAGCGCGTTACGCGAGTGTGCGCCGCCGCCACGCGCGCGCGCTCCGCACGTCGATTATTGGCTAGTTTTTCGCGTCGTCGGCCCGTGTGCGCTCGCGACGTTACACGGTTTTTTTTTTTGGACTTTGACACCCATTTCGATCGTGGTCGTTGTCTCGTCGCGATTATGTTCGTCCGGACGGACAGCGAACAAAATAATGTGCAATCGTCAAACGGCGGTCCGATGTTACGATTACAATGTCTCTAAGTGACATTTGTCTAATGTATCTCTTATTGTTTAATTCTTAATATTTTCGTTTTTTTCCCCGTTTTTATTTTAATTTTTTTCGTTGTATTAACTTTTTTTTACGGTTCTTCTTTTTCTACTTTACGGTTTATTTTTCTTTTTTTTATTCTTAACATGATTTAATTTTTATACTATATTCCATTACATACCCACACGCTCTACTCACACTTAGTCTCTCAAAATCAAACACAATATATTTTTTTTCATTTGTGTCTTATATGTGTAGTTGTCACTCGTATTATAATCTGTAAGAAAAAATATCTAATAATTAAATAAATTCAATCGTCTCCTCGTATATCGATAATACAACTGAGTTAGTGTAATTTAATATTATTAATATCTTCTGCTCGCGGTGTTCGGTTCGGTTCGTTTTCGTTGCGACGGGGAAGAAGAATTCCGCGGTATACGTGCGGTGCCCCTTGTAAAACTGTTTTTAATAACTTCCGAAGAATAAAACAATATGTCAACCTCCGAAAAAAGGTAACAACAACAACCGTCGTCAACCACCGGAGAGGATTGCTGCCGTGAGGTTCTCTCAATTCTATCGAACGCGACCGATTATTATTGTTTTCGTAGCAAACATGAAAGACAAACCGAACTCCACTCGCATTTACGACGAAGATGGATTTCGCAGACGAGCTGCTTGTATATGCGTGCGGAAGGATTCCGACGAGGTAATTATCAATTCTATATCAATGCTAGGGTAGTTCAGATTTTTGTGAGAAACTATTGCACTGCCGCCGCCGTATCTCCGCGTTTCCGGCGCGCATTGTACAACACGAGTACGCGTGTGCGTGCGCGTGTGTATAGTGTCGCGGGCTTGTACCGCCGTGTGATAACATTGTCATCGTAGCGGCGGCCAGCGACCGTTTAATTATCGTAATGCTCTCCGCGTATTCCCAGGTAATCTATATGTATACGTCAATGTATCTATAAAACAAACATATTGACGCCTAAACACAGCTGCTGCAGTGTGACGATTGACGATTGTTCAAACGTGTACCATATAGTTACAGCTAATATTATGCAATACGATATGCAGTGTATAAAAACTGATATCATTCTGTTCGAGGATACGAACACGAATTACAACGATTTTGATCATCGTCGGTTGTACCAATTGGTACTCGGATGTATAATCATGCAGTATGGCCAGTGGCGTAGTAGATGACTGTGCCTACGTCAGGGCTAGATTGATTTTATATGTATTTTATTTTGTTCTTGTTTTGCCTTAGTATTAACACGGTGGAGTTTTCAAAGTTTTCCAACAGCGCTTGCAAAACTTAACGTCACTGAATGTAGCCTACAAGGTTTTCTGAAAAAAATTTGAAAGCATACAGCGATGTGTAATAATTATATGCCCACTTGTCGACCGAAATGACCGATAAGTAATTTAATGTTTGTCGCTGTATCCGTTCGACCAATATTGATTAATTTATTGTAATTTATTATTAAATTTAATGTATTATGTGGCTCGTTGAGGCTATGATTTCTCAATAACTAAATCGACCGATTTGTTGTTGTCGCGATTCTTATCTCCATTATTCATTTTCTTCGATAATGAAATTATCTTTTGATGACATCCGTTTGACATCCTCTTCGTAAAACGATAATAATTATTGGTCGAATTATTAGTTAGATTGCGTTTTTCTTATCTTTTGAATGCAGAACTGATTGTAATCGTTTTAAGAAATATAACGGTGTTCACGGTACGAGACAACAAAATCAAGTTTCATATCGTTTAGTTTTATTTACTTTATTTAATATTCTTGTTATCGTGTGTCATAGTTCAAATTTTTACTTCTCAGAAAATGCTTTTTGGCTTACGGAGTTTAGGTTTATACATATTTGTGTTTAATAAGCTTTTTACAACTGTCGCGAATTCACGATTTAATATTATCCCACAATACAACCAAACTTTAATTATAATTATTACTGTACAATATTTAAGCATTATTGCCTAAAGAGCTATTATTAGCTATTCGAGTTCTTCACTTAGATGAATGATCACACCCAACACTGCAAACATTGCAAGTCTGCAAACAGATTATTTCGTGTTTTATTACACCAGAATTTGTATCTTATTTGTATCTATGCATTTGAATAACTCCGTTTGTTTTCAATCGCATTATAATTTAAGATGTTTAAAACAAGTAATAATGGATTAAAATTCCTAATTAAAAATACCCTAATTTCGTTTCTATTTTATTTATTATTACACATTATTTAGCACACATTTAACTTTCCTTTTGAGATTAGATATTGAATACCTATTTGATTATCACAGGTTAATTTTAGTTCATAATATAAAATTATAAATAACTTTTCTAAAGGTGTATGAGTAATTTAGGTACCAACTATTTGAAAAGGTAAATTTAAATTGTCTTAATAGTTGAAAGTTTAAATGCTTTGTGTTATCTAATTAATATAGTAGGTATTATAAAGTATATTGAAATGTTCTAGACATATGGTAATCAAAAGTTTTATTTTTATAATTGGTAATTTTATAATTCCGACTCCTGCAATTAAAGTGTGGATTGAACTTGACTTATATTCGATCGTTTATATATCATTTTTTCATCTTAGCAATCGTTTATTTTGAGTAAATAATACTACATATATTTTAATTTTGTGACTATAATTTTTAAAATAATTTAAAACTTCTTACTATGTATATATGACATGTAATTATATATTATGTAACTGTATACTCTTCTATCTGCTAATACTTTTGAAAGTAAAAATGATATTACCTACATAAAATGTTTAAATTTTGACTTTTGTAAACTTAAAAATATTTAAATTTATTTAATACAATTAATAATTGTTTATTCTTTATTGATACAATCACAATTTAAAACTTAAAAAAAAAGTGTTTTAAAGTGAGACTTATTATTTTCTTGTTTGATGTACTCATAATATAATACTATATTATACTATTAATATATATATATTGACTTGATATTAAGACTCAAAACAATGTACATTTTTAGATTGTATAGGTTTTGGTTAGTTATGTTTAATGAACAATAAGCAGTTGAAAATGTTGGTTCATATAATTTTTATTTAACTGATACAAAAGTTGAAATACAAAAGTTAGAATATTTTAGTTATTATATTGTGTTATTTTTCCCACGATTCCTAATTAAATCAAAATAAATGTTCCACTATGGTATTTAAAATATTACATGAAGTGAACTGAGTTTTAATTTATATAAATTATCCTTTTTTTTATATAACAGGACTGTTGAAATTAATTAATAATTATCAAATACCAATCTGTGTTTTAAGAATGATCAAACAATTTTATATAAGCTCCTACAAAGAATTTGTAATGTGTTTAATTTAAATTTGGTTTCCCTTTTTTACTAATTGTATTAATTGTGTTCAGTAATTTATATGGAAAATGATAAATCATAATGTGTAATGAATTATCTCAGTTATCAATTTTTTTTATGATTATACATAAGTTCTCGCTTACTATGTAGCTCCAATAATAATTATATTTATCGAAGATACAGATTAATTGGATTATAATAATTCAATTATTATAGTTCTACAATTTGTAAAACACTTATAATATTGATCCTGTTTATATGTTATTTTTTTTTAATTTTTAAATTTTTAATTAAAACAAATACATAAAGTATATATTTTTAGTTGTTTATTGAATTTTATTCTTGTTTTATCATATAATGTTAAATAATAGAATTTGTAATTCAAGTACTTGAAATATTTTTGTTACAATAAATTGATAACATAGTTCAAGTGACAAACAATATGATAAATCATATAAGTAAGAAGAATATTGACATTAAATAACCTTTCATTAGTTTCAATATTAAAATTGAACTTGCCTATAATTTTGTTTTATACAAATAAATTTACATTAATAATTTAGCTTAATATAATGTGTTCAATTTTTGCTGATTGTAAATCTAATTACTACAATTTTTTATTGAAATGTTTTTGCTATAAAAACAAAAATTTGTAGATATTATTTTAACTATAAAATGGTATTTAACTAAGCTCCATAAAATACAATGAAATTTTCATTGTGCATTAAAACTTAAAATTAATTATTGAAAAGTGACGTCTTAATTTTTGTCAATGTTCAATTTTAAGTAATCTGTCGAAATCTGAGTGACATTTTCCGTTTGTATTGGATATGTTCCAAGGTTATGCATGTAAAAATTAAAATTACCTGCTTAAAATTGCTCATAATTTAAAAAAACAATGGTTATTTTTAAAGTGAAATGTAACATATATATTCACTTACATAAGTATACATTTTATTAATTCATGGAATAGTAAAAAATAATCTACATTTTAAACCATCAATTTGCATCTCTTTTTTTTTTTTTATAGTTCACAATTGCATTTCTTAGTTGTTTAATTTTAAATCAAATAACTGGTATTAAACATATCTACATGAGACATTTTATTACATAAAATCTAAAAATTCATTCAAAATTGATAAGTGTTATTTTTATTTAACCACTTTGGTTGATAAACAGATATTATTGAACATTCCAAAATTGTAATAATTTATACATAAATGCTTTTAAAATGTTAACTATTATTTAAGTTTTACGATAACTGATAAGATTATTTTTTCATTGTAGGTCAAACAATTTATAATCCATATTAAATACTTAAAAAAAACTAAGAAATTATTTTTCAACGAAAATAAATTTCTGGGAAGTGTCTTATAACTTTTTTCTTCTTAAAAAATATTGTGAATAGAAGTTGAATTCATTTTCATATTATTTTAATTTAGATAATATTTGAGCCTTTATTGATTATGTCAAATTTTATAGAAAATAAAGATTTTATTTTCAATTTTGAATATATCATTTTAATAGTTTTTTCAATAACGATTCATTTTTGTATTAAAAAAATGTTTTCAGTACAATTTTTTATTTATTTCGATTTTCATTATAAATATGCTTTTTAATCTGTATCAAAAGTCAGAAAACATGCTGTAATATTGCAAACCCATTATTTTAATATTTATTTGTGAAGAAAAAAATGTGACTTATAAATATTACCCAAGTCCCGTCTCTTGTATTTTTTATTAATTTAGTTTGTGAACAGGTAGGTATCTAAAAAGTATACGATAATACATATTTGTATTTTTATACTTTATCTGTATAGATTGGGTTACACGGTATCAAATATTGTTTTCATAAAGTATGATGTAGAATATGGAGTCAATTATTTGCAAAATATATTGAACATTTGTGGAAATTCATTTTTTATTAGACAAAAGTCTATTGACTTACACTTTGCTAATATGACAGGTGGGTAATTATTTTTTAGGTCATGGACTGTGTGCCAAAAAAAAAAAAAAAACCAACTGCAAGTCAAATAACCTGTGTAAACTTATATTACATTCAGTAATTCAAATTTACTTCTACGTCTTGTACAATACTTGTATGTTAATTATAAGTAGCTCAAGGTAAACTTAGGAAATACTTTATAAAAATTTTCTGATGTGTGTACAAATACTTAATTTATGAATAATGATAATAGACTATTGTGCACATTATATAGGTATATGATACTTTTTGAAGGTGCTGTTGGTGACTTCATCTAGTAGACCTGAACAATGGATTGTACCTGGTGGTGGAATTGAACCGGAAGAAGAACCAAGTGCAACTGCTGTCAGGGAAGTGGTTGAAGAAGCTGGTGTTATGGGTAGATTGCATAGAATGCTTGGTACTTTTGAAGACAGGGTTAGTATAGTTTATGTTGTTTTATTATTGATATTATTTGTTACTTGTTTATGTTTTATTAATTATATTATTTTCTGTTCTCAGACCCATATCAGACGACATAGAACAGATGTGTTTGTTATGATTGTAACTGAAGAATTACCAGAATGGGAAGACTCTTTGGGCATAGGTAAGGTTTTTTGTAACATTTTATCAAAGTTAGAGATATTTAAGTTGAAATAGTATATGCATTCAGTGGTTTAACTAACCTATATTATTTTTATTAGCTATATTTTATTTATCTTGTGTTTCAATCTATTGTTAGTGATACAAATTTGATCGAGCAGCAGTATATTTTTATTTCCTTTATCAATTATTAAATATTATTGACCACTTTTATCAATATCTTTATTTATGCATATTAGTATAATTTTTGAACATATTTGATATTGGAATCTTACCATCAAGGCTTAAAGTTAATCTAAAATAGCTTGT
This sequence comes from Sipha maydis, assembly GCA_034509805.1. Lineage (NCBI taxonomy): Eukaryota > Metazoa > Arthropoda > Insecta > Hemiptera > Aphididae > Sipha > Sipha maydis. The sequence continues at coordinate 13,969 of JASXSY010000580.1, forward strand.
TGAAAGTTGTATAGAGTACAAAATGTAATAAATTATAAAAACGTGAGCAAACATAACACTTACATACACGATGGGCCTATAAAATACCATAAAAAAAAAAAAATATCAATTGTAAACATGTATCACAATGCATGAATTTAATTGACCAATGTTACTTTTTACTTCGGTTCCATTATTGTTAACAATGAGATTTCACAGCAAATTGTTTGCCTAATTCTGATTAGTTTAATGAATATAAATTAGCCTAATTATAATGTAAAGTTGTTTGTTATACTCATTATTATTTTATTATTGTTAGATAAAACTATGTACAAAGCACTTGTGTTGTAGTATAACTTTCACTAAAAAGATGTCTCTACGAATCAGTTCTATAGTAATCTGTAGATAAGTTTTCTTGTACTCCTATGATTGATTTCTGGAGTATGCCACGTGCTGGTTGATTAATTCTCTAATAGTTTTGTAATGTGTATTTTTATAAAAACTATTTTAATCTTGTTATAATAATTGTCTTCATTCTATTTTTTTTTTTCTTAACGTTAATTAGTTGCTTTTAAATTTAAAATTCAACTAATATTTTTCCTTCTGTGTTTCAGTGTTTTAAAACGATTCCATGTATGTGATAATTTTGTTATCTTATAATATTTTTTTTATCAAACTATATTCAGCAAACATACTGAAATATTTATGAGTTAGATAAATAAAAATAATAATGCCATTACAGATTTTAATTATTAATAGAATGTTGTGACATCTTATTAAAAGCTGTAATTTTATTGCTATTGATCATACAAATAAAAATAAATGTATTCCTAGTTAATAAGATAAGCATTGAACTATGTTCCTTTTGTTTTCCTATTAATTATTATTTGTATTACACATTTTATGAATACAAAAACAAGTGAGAAATGTGTGTATTATATACCATATTTATCTAACCTTATACCACAGAAAAGATATTAAATCTATTTAATGTTGTTATAATTTATACTCAACACTGTTAAATGTACTATATTATATTCTATGGACATTTCAGGACGTTTGTTTGCTTTAACAGAATTTATTATTCTGTTGTTAATTAACACTATAATATTATTATTATCTCGTTTTTCAGGTCGTAAACGCAAATGGTTCAAACTGGAAGATGCACTGAACATGTTGCGTTTACACAAGCCCACTCAACACACGTACCTGGAAAGTTTCGCTCTCAATCAACAAAAAGCTAGCACCTGAAAAAGCCATCCTTCCAAAATATTTGTCACAATTAATATACTTAGTATTTCATCTCTTTTAAACTTTTAGATTAAAAATATCGATTTGCTACTAGTTGTCTAAGTCAACAGATTCATTTAATTTTTAAGATCAAATTAGTTCATTATTTCTAGATGTAAGGAATAAAGATTTACGATTATTATTATTATTTAATTTTATATTGCAGGTTATAATAACGCTTTAAAAAAAAAAAAAAAATTATATATGAAAAAAAAAAATGAATAGAAAATATAAAACATATAAAATCACTGAACTGAATAATAACTTGAAAAGTAAAATTATAATTTAATGTGTATTTATGTATAATAATTAAATATTATATGTATGCATGTCTTATTATCTTTTGTACGCACGGCTTTAGTGTTTTATCTTACTCTAATTGTATAAACAACATTTGACAGACTGCCAATAGCTTAGTGGATTAAACTACTGAGTTATATTAATTAAATTAGTTTATACATTTTGAATGTTCATTTTTTTTTTTTTTTTTAATTTTTAACCACTGTAACATCTACACCCTAAACATGTTTTTGGTTCAAGGGGAAAAAAATACATTTAAATAAAAAATCCTAATATTTCGTTTATTTTATTATTTTCATTATGTTATACCAAAATTTATATCAAATACAATTAAAAAAAAAAAAAAAAAAAAAGTTCTCTAAAATGATAGTGAATAACGGTATTGGTTAAAAATCATCTTGCAATAAATTTCCTGCAAGTTGAACTTTTTCACCAGGTTTGAAGGCAGGCATGCCCAGGTATGGACAACTAGCACAACGGAAAGCATCGCCAAGGTAGCACTAAAACAAAATTATTGGTATCATTTATAATTTATCTTAAAATTCAAGTTAAAAACAATGGTTTGCTTATTTTTTAAATGATAATGAGAACAATGTATTTCTTACACTTCCACAAGATGATTTGGCAGTAGAAGTGTCTGGTTCTGGTGCGGTCTTACGACTGTTGGCTTCAAGTTCTTCAGCTAAACCACAGCTACAGTTTTTGCAAGCCTTAGCTTTTTTAGTAGTAGCACATACTATAATCACAAAAAATATATACAATTATAATAAAATAATATTAATTTATATTGTACATTATTTAAATAATGATAACTGAAGCTCTGGACTTATAGCACTTAAAATCATCCTTATAAGTACTCAAATAAGCATTTGAAAAACTTAAATTTAAACAAAAATATTTAATTTAAAAAAAAAAAATGATTTAAAATAGGAAATATAAGTAGAAATTTCTTAATTTTCTTTTTACATGAACACAATAAAGTACTAGACATATTTTGAAACTGTGTTGAATATATAATTTAAGATTACAAAATATATTAAAACAAAAAAAATATAGTCCATATTATTTTTTAATAAAAAAAAAAAAACATAAATAAACCTTCATATTACACAAAAAAAGTTGTTTATAATAAAAGTTTAACCGACTTTCAAGACATTTTGCCTTATTGTTTATGGATTTTCCAAGGCATTTTGTGAAAAATAAAATGTAAACAATATTGATAAATAGTTAAAAAAAATCTGGGGAGGTCAGTGGCTTACGTCATTGTTTATAATTAGGCAGTGATATGCAAAAAAAAACAAAAATAATCAGAAAAACAAAAAATAAGCATTTTTTTTAAAAAAAATCATCAAAAAAAGAACTTTCAAATTTCATAACTGAACGTGTTATAACATGACACACACATCCATAACTCTCTGCTACATTTTATGTCAAACAATAAAAATAAGCAAATTAAATAAGTTCCAATCTCTGATGATAACTGTCTCAAGATAAAATGAAACTAATATTCTATCGTAGACAAGTATCTGGCTTATCTGACACAATATCTAAATTATGATTTGTGATTGGACTGAATACTATTATATTATATTATATCTTCTGTTAATACAATTATAAATATTAATATTCTTAATTATTAATTGTAAATATATATATATATATTCAGGACTTTCATCTGAAGATGGATTTTTCTGTACATAATAGTTTACACAACAAAATAATTCACCTTTAAGGGAGTCTGCAGCAGGTTTTTTTAAATCGTCTGCTTCCAATAAGTCATCTTCGGATATAATTTCTGAATTGTTATCATCTAAGTTCCATGCAGATATGACATTATCCTTTGTCTCGGAATTAAATGTGACTTTATCACTAGTGCCGACCTAAAAGTAACAAAAAACAATTATATTATTGTAGAATTAAAAAAAATAGTTAAAAATATTTACTTTATATAATGCAGTACAACCAACAACTATTCCTGGAGTGGCACTAGATGCAATTACATTAAGAAAACCACATAATTTCAATTGTTTTACCAATTTGTCTTCGGTACCTGGTTCTGTTTGAACTATCAATAAACCACCAGCAGTAAGTAATTTAGTGTAAGTGGAAAATAAATCTAAGTCATAAGGTACACTATTTCCAATGACACCTGACAATATGGCACCATAACATGAAGTTTCAACTTCTAAAAAACAAAAATTTTAATAGTTAATGTTTTTGTTTCAATTCACAGGAGATTAAAGTTTATCTTTATATATAAAATAATGATAGAATCCTTTTAGGATTATTGTAAATTAAAATTGTTTAACATTGGTATTTGATATTATTTTAGAGCAATAAGGTATAAATACAACCAGTGCCCAACTTTAGCCTAGGGGCCCTTACATTCCCGGGGCTTGACTCAAACCACTTGAGCTCTCGGCCAAGAACAAAAAAAAAAAAAAATGAATACATATACATTAATTTTTTAATTATGCTTATGTATACATATATTTTCTTTTTTAAGTATGTTGAGTATAAAAAATGAAAATCAGTTTTATTAATATATTTTTAAAAATCTTCTGCTCTGAGACCCTTAAATTCGGCACTATATACAACTCTAAATTGCAAAAAATGTATTCATTAGACATATATATCTTGGACCAAACATATACAAATTTGCTAAAATGCAATTGGTTTTAAAATAAAATATTTTATAAAAAACGTGTACATTTATAAAGCAATGTCAAATAAAACATTTTTGTCTTCTTCAGTCAAGACAACAGTTTCAAAGTTTACTATTACTATAAAATATCTGAAATCAAGGTCATGAATTTAGATTAATAATCTTTTATTAAAGTAAAACATGCGTAAATCAAAACAAATCTTTCAGTTATTTACTGCTACTGATAAGGTCAGATTTATTAGATTTATTATTATAACACATAGGCGTAATATAATGAATTATTAACATTGGAGTTTTCAAGAAAACAATTAAATTTAAATTTAATATTGAAATTAGGACTACATTATTGTGTTGTGTAATACTATAGTTCTAGATATATATAATATATTATGGCTATAATCACTTTCTTTATATATAGTTGTATTATGACTCAATCAACAAATGCAATCTTATATAAATTGCTTTGAGCAATTTTGCTTTACCAGTGTATAATCAATCTTCTTACTGAAAATAACATTAGATGCATGACTAGAAAGGGTTCTTTTTTTTTAACTCAAAACCATATAATTTGCTTAACCTACCCACAGTTGTTTTGCTTAATCACAAATCCAGCAGACACAGCTGAGTATAGAAAGAACAAGCTGTCGAGTTGTGCATACCTTTTCTGATGTCTTGTACATAAATGCATTTCACAGTGACTCTGTCGGCGAACAACCTAGTAACGTTTTCCAGATCTTCGGCGGCCAACGATTCGTCGACGACCACTAGAATACGTTTCAGGTCGGCCGTCTCTGGTCCCAAGACCAGATGGTTTTCGGCAAGCAGACTCGACAGACGGATCTCGTGCGGGCTGCCCATGATCCGTGAAGACCGTGAAAACGTTTAAAATGAACGATTATTACATTAGCAATAATCCGACAGCAAAAGATAAAAAGTCCAGTGTCTCCCAAGCACCTTTATATGTACAAAATCATAATTTGATAATCCAATACAATTATTGCTATGCTAACAGTGTAGCCAATGTAACAATGGTAAAAAACAAAATTAAAATGATCAAGTACAAATTGCTATAAAAAAAGTTAAATGTAAATTATGTAAAAAATGTCAGTTTTGCTGCAAAATCAATATAACAAACAGAATCATTGAAAGGAGAGGTTAAGAATTAAATCGTTGTAAAATATCTAAGGGAACACTTTGGTCAGTTTCGAGACATAAATTACGAAAGTAAGTACCGCGGGAGAGCATGCGGCAATATGGACGCTGTCGGAGTGCCGTCAAAACTAGACTTTTTAACAATTTTTTTAAACGTGTTCCGGGGGAAACATAAAGTCCCCTTACGTTTGATATTACTTTCAGTGCCTGAGCTCCCCTCGGAACACGTTCAAAAAAATTGTCAAAAGTCTAGTTTTGACGGCACTCCGACAGCATCCATAATGCCGCATGCTCTCCCGCGGTACTTACTTTCGTAATTTATATCTCGCAACTGGCCAAAGTGTTCCCTTAGATATTTTAAAACGATTTTAAACATAAATTCCCCTTTCCGTTGATATTACTTTCAGATATATATAACACGTAGATATGTAAATATAACGGAGATTTGTTAATATATGTTTTCTAATCGTGGCTAACTGGCAAAGCTAGTTAAATATAATTAATAATCTAATTTAGTTTTAGGTGATGTTTAAGGGTTTTAATTCATATTTTGATGCTGTTATGGTTAAATTCTTTAATGTGATGTTATTGAACAGAATTAATTTCAGAAAAAAATTGAACATTTTTATATTTCTCATAAATCCGGGAGAACTAAGATATCACATTAATAAACGTAGCAATAAAAGTATACAATTATAGGTTGGCACTCTGAATTTATAGGATACGGTCATTAGTTAGGAATAAAAAGCAATAACTTGACAATAAACTTTGAGAACCACTGAATTTTTCTTATCACAACTAGTCGTTTATTGCTAATGTAATTTTCATTAAAATGATTCAGGTGAGTGGTCTCTCACCAACCGTATTGCACAATACCACGTTAAGTTTGCAGTGAGAACTCACGCGCAGCGAACAGCAACTATCGATTCTCTAGAGTACATGTAACTAGAAAACGATAAGATATCCGGGAAACGCAAATTTTCGACTTGATCTTGTAACAAGTGTTTTCCCGCATTGCGCTTATCAGCTCCAACTGTGGTGATTGCCGTGACCGCAAACCACTCGAAATCGTACTGTAAATACGGAATAGATTACGTCCAACAATCATTACATTGTGCGGATGTCGACTTTTAAACTTCAATCCGAGTTCTAATCATCAAGATTCTAGAACGACATGAGTTTTTATTACCTAATTTCATTGGTTAATCCGTCACAAAAGATTACTACTTAATGAGCGAATTCTACACGAATAATAAGTGCCTTCTAGCTCGGATTTAGGGGGAGGGCACGTCTCCAAGGCCCACATATGTAAAGGGCCCATAGTCAAAGGTTGAATCGTATAAAACACGTCTTATACGTCGTTCGTAATTGTATGAAACACAATTGTATACGATTTATACCGTACAAAATTATAATCCATTAAGAGTAAAAATATATTTGTATTTTCAACTTAAAAAAAGAAATGTAAATTGAATGGCGTTATACAGAAAGCAACCATCCCACTAATGTTCTATATGGATATAATAATTATAAGAAATATTCTTATAGATATAAATCATTTAGTTAGTTTTTGAAACATTTGTAGATAACACTACACTTCAATACTGGTTTGGTTGTATTTTGCAGAATAAGTAAACTGAAATTCTCTATCTCGTTCTACTAGATTAGAATTCTAATTATTATCGTTCATTAGATTGTGGGATGGTTGCTCTCTGCATAACGCCATTCAATTATAAATTGGAAATTTCGGTGCTATTAATCTATTATATATATAATCATTATTTTGTTGCGGACGTATTTATGATATATTAATTGTTCTTGGTATTTATAACACTTTTATTTATTTTTGTATTATTAGATTTTATACAATTAATTTTTTATTTGTTTTTAATAGTTAATGTAAATATTATAGTTAAAATTGTATTATTTAGTAAATGTATCAAATGGAATAAAAAAATACTTTGTGACGTGCGCAGGGGGGTGGAGGGTGTGCCTGAATATCTCCCTAAAAGTTGTAAATGGAGTCCTACAATTTGAGTAGGAATAGGAGCCCATATTTTAACTGATATGTTGTTCAAATTTATTAAAATTTATTTTTTAAATAATTGGTAATTATGTTTCAGTTGATATTGATTACAAAAATACAAATCATAAATAATTGAAGCTATTTAAGAAAATTATACTAAATTTAAGGAAAACATCAGTACCATAGCTAGAACTAGATGGGCCCCGGTGAAAATTTAATTTGTAGGCTCTTTATATAGGCGCACATTGGATGTACATGTAGGTGGTGCTGGAATAATTGATGGTACACAGATCTGTGGGGAGCTTAACCCCCACAGACCACACCCCTTTAATAATATAATAAATTATTTATTATTTATAAGTTTATTTAATTATTTATACTAACGTTTAGTTTATATAGGATCTAAAAATATTGTAGACACCCTGAAGTAAATGTCTGCACGCGCCTATGTATACGAATATTCCATTTCATTAACTTGTAGACATTTATATTTTACTTTAGAATGTGAATATAATAACGTAATTTAATCTGTATCTGTAGCAAAATGTTATTATTTTCCATTTACATAAGCACATATTTAAAAGAATGAGAAAAAAAAAATTGCAGACAAAAAGATTATTTTTTAATTTATATATCATGTGTAATTTTTAACACTTACTTAATAAATTTTTACTAAGTATAACAATTAAAAACCCAACTTAATACCTGAGATAGGGAATTTTTTTTTAATTTTTTTTAAGTGAATTTCAAAAACAAAATATATTATACGTTTTAGTCATTATATACGTTTTATACGTGGTATATTATACGTGTAACGTAAAAAACGTTTTATACGCTTTAATTACCAATCCTGCCAGTCTTCTCGACTTAAAATTATGCACTGAAGGATCATTTGTACTTTTATGGTACTTACGAGAATTGTATTTATTTCGAATTTAAGTGTTTAATTTAATTTATGTGCATGCCTATGTGGATAAACCGTTTGCGACTTATTAACTGAATGGTTAATTATTTATTTTTCCAGATAGGCCGTGGAAATCTGTGTTACGACACAGCTCACATCGTCTTCAAACCGGCCCTCCGGGCAGATGCACGATGTGCCCATGAAAATAATGTTGCATAATGCGTCCAATAATATTTCTTCAAATCTTTAAAATAGTCAAACCATAATCAGATTACCTCCAGACTAAAAATCTTAATTTTATTCAAAAATTGAAAACCAAAGAAGATAAAAATAATTGACATGGAAGCTGAAGAACTTTCAATAAAACGTTAAAGACTCTAAAACGCATATCAGGAAAACTTGCTCAAAATGAATAAATTATCGGTGATATAGGCAATGTTCGTGTAAAAATAATTAATTATTCATTAGATGTACTTGCGAAAAGCCCAGAAACACGTTTTTATTACTCAAAAACCTTTATCTAAAATTAAAATATTTTGACCCTTACAATTCCGTTAAATGCATTAAAAAAATTTGTCTACTATAGATACTAAGTTAACTTAAATAAAAACTTGTATCATTCGTTATGTTGTGGCCATTAATATTTTAAACAGATTTGCACAATGCGTGTGATAATGTAATTGAAGTTAATATTGAAGGCGAATGGATAGTGGTAGATCTAAATAGTATCAGTTCAAAAATGTAATTTAGACGAGGCATGCAAGATGTTTGAAATAAAATAAAATAGTATATACGTATTCTATACACTACAATGAATTGTGTATTGCTAATAAATACGAGTATCAACTTGCTCTGCCACTCCGGCAAGTAACATGCCGAGGATCATTCTTGAACCAAGAACTTTTAAAGACAAGATTGAGGGTTTTAACTTCATAGGAAAATATAGATTGTTTACTTTTAATGCATTTTGAATGAGATATTTCAAACAAAGTTAATGGAAACCAATAAATTATTTTCACTTTAATTTATGTAAAGGTATATTTTTAATTATTTTAAACAAAAGATTAAACAATCAAGATTATATTATATTTTTAGTAGTTATAGTATGAAGAAGTTAGTATAATTAAGATTCTTTAACCCGTCACCTAATTTACCTTGATCTAAAAGATTAAATAACAAAAATGAAGGGACTTTTAAATTTTTTCGGAACTGCCGTATAAGAGCAGCTAGTTAGGGCCCGATTGAAACCATTTGTCCTCTACGGTTTTAATGATTATCTTGTTTGATAACATTTCATCTTTAACGACACGTCAGTGTGGTTCCGGTTAAGGATGGAAATTCGAATGTATCGCGATTCAACGTTTTGTCCGCTATTCGGTGGTTAGATCCAGTAAAAGTTTGGTAAAACTTGAACCCCGTTCGAGCGACGGCACTGGTATCGAGGTTTATTTCACGTCGTTTAACGAAATTATATAAGCTTATAAATCATACAGACACTAATTGTTAATAATTTCTTACACACCTTATCAAAGGAGCACATATAAGAGAAAAAGGGGCCAATTATTTCCATTGGGCAATTTATCGATTTACAGATATAATAAAAAACATATATCAATACATTTATAATACATAATTTTTATTAAGTGAGGCCAGCAACCAATTTTTATTTTCATACATTACTTTTCTTTTTCCCTCCCTTATAATTCCAACTAGTTCTTGTCTCTATATCTATCTAAGTAAATGTCTTCAAAAACTTATAAATACAATTTACTTCATGTATAATTTTCCATTTATACTGACAATTTATTATTATAATATAGTTTGTGTTTATCAAATAATTCCTAATGGCAAATGCAAATATTACTATTACCCTCACAAAATTATAGCTAGGTGTTACCGATACACATATATGTTGTGTTCACAGTTTAGGAAACTTTGGAAATTTCTTTAAATAATGGGTAACATTGTCAAATATTATAAGTTAATAATTGAAAACTTATTAGTGATTGATTATTATTGGTTGATTCATATATATATTTATATTAAATATATAAATATTGTACTGTAAAACTCAATAATTGGGAAAGTTCACTTAATAGATTGTATAATGCATGATTGTAATCTTATAATTTATTTCAACTTAAAAGTTATTTCAAATATTTGATGCATTTATCAAATAGTTTAGAATGTTATATACATGGCAAAATATTTGATGGTCAGATACTAGTATTACACTCTATTACAATTTCAGAGTTTAGTCACATACATTAGATCACTAGATAGCTCACAGGTTTTCCAAATAAGGATTTTGATATTATAAAAATACACACGTTATTCGGCTCATAGTTAACAATTAAATCTAAACAGTATAAAATATATTTATAATCGAGTTATTGACAGTAAAATATTATAAAAATTAGTAAATATACAAATGCACTGAATGCAGTAAAAAAGTATAAATGTATAAAAATAGTTCAACAAAAGAAATAAAAATTAAAAACACTTATGCTGCAAAGTAAGCAGTAGAACTGAGTGGTCCATACATGACACGGCGAATTGGAGCACTCCTTTTTGTGTTATTTGTCGTTGTTTTACTAAAAAATCAAAAAAATAACATTAATAATTACAAATATATGAACAAATAATACATATTATGTAGACAAGAACATTACCTGATGTTGGAACTTAAAGTTTTTGAATTCAATTTCTGACCATTTGTTTTAGTATTCTGATTGTCCTAAAACAGAAAAATAATAGTTATTTAACATAATACATGGTGAATGAAAAGCCATACAGTTTCAGTAGTAGCAGGAGTCGATGTGGAAAATTTGGCAACACTTTTGTTAATATTCACATTTTTGGTTACATCAGTTGTTTCCGACAATACACCACAGTTACTAGAAGATTTTGCTGCGATTTCACAGTTATTTAATTTGCTGTTCAACCAATGAATCACTTATAAAGAATTAACAAAAAAAAAGAATTAGATTAATAATAGACAATAAGTTATTTTCCATTCAATAGTTATTGCTATAAAAAACAGACTTACCTTTGTCGTTACTAGTTAAACGTTCTTCTTTTTCTTTTAAACTTTGTTCAACTGTTGTAAGTCGATTTTTGGTTTCTAGCAATTGAGTATTTTGGCTTTCAATACAGGTTGTCTTTTCTTCAAGTAATTTAGACAGTCTAGTGTTTTCACTCTGAAGCTTATGAATTTCTTCTTTTTGTTTCAGTGCAATGTCTTTACTCAGTATAAGCTTAATACAAAATATGATTTTTTTGTATAAGAGTAAGACTTCAATTCAAATATAATAATGAAAAATTAAATTACCTTTTGTGTCTGTTCTTGATTGGAATCGTGTAATTTTTTTATAATTTTATTTGCTTGTTTCAATTCATCACACATTGATCGTAAGTTTTCTTCGCTTCGTTTTTTTAGTTCTTCATTTTCTTTTAGAGAGATTGCTAGCTGTTCCTAAAATAAAAATTTTATTTTATTAGTCATACAAATTAATTCTTAGACACATAGAACTGTAAGTACAGAGATCAGTTTTATTTTCGTTGACGATTTGAAAAATGTAAACATACAAAAAATTGCTTTTCTTATGACTGCTTAATAATATACAACTATAAATCAATTCTGATACATGTATACTAATAAATATATGATATTAAACAATTTATATACATTTAAAACATTCATGATATACGAAACTAATTATAATATTATTGTTACTAAAACGGATACTTCAAATATACATTAAAAACATCATAAAATTAATTGATGTTAATGAATATTGTTTAAAATATATAATAAATTATTTCTAGGTGCTGAACCATTGTTGATTATGTATGAAGGTTTAGGTGAAAAGAAGATAAGCTGACAAATTGAAAACTGTTATTAACATAGACCATTGATGGTAAATATATGGTAAATAGTATTGAAACCATCATAATACATATTATATGAAATAATTGCAAAATCTATACAAAATCAGTTTACAAAAATAATACAAATCTAGGAATATAAAATGTATGCACCAATAACACTAAATAAGTTAATATAATTTGAACATTAAAAAACCTATAGGAAATACAAATTTGCATAATTGTTGATTACATTTTAACATTAACAAAACCATAAATGTAATAAATGTTAGGCTTTTTATTAACTTTTATAAACAGATTTTAAATATAAAGATTTGATACAAATAAAGATCAACAATAAATTTCTATCTTAAAGCTAAATGGTGGTCAAGTACTCTTAGATAGAAAATCATAAATATCAAAACCCTTTACCATAGAATTGACGATGATCTTCTTAATAAAACTAAGATTAAAAATTTAAATACATTTTTTAATGGTTTAACTGACTTTAAGACTAATAAAAAACTATAAATAAAAAACTAAATATTTGATTAATATAATTGTTTATGATTAAAGAATATAATAATAATATAGTAAAGTGGCAAATTTTATTCAGTAAATTTAATAAGTAGTGTACTGACTTAATTAAATAGTATTAAAGAACAGTTGATTGCACTTTGATTTTATCGATCGGCAAAAGTTATCTTATATAATTATATTAATATTTATTAAATAAAATAATACTATTTAGTATTTAATATTAATGATTAAAATATTCACGTCGAAGCACGTCGAAGTACCTTCACTGGATAATTTCTCCAATCACCACAAGTATACTACCTCTAAAATCTTTAAAATCTAATAATTTTTTTAAGATTTTATAAAATCTTTTCTTATGCTCATACATGTTTATTGCAAAATTTTTTTTTTTTTAGATTGTGTATTTAAAATTAAACGTTATAAGTATTAAATAACTAAAATAACATACTTGGAATTTATTAGATGTTTCATAATAATTATTTTGTTTCTGAAGTAATTGTGTGTTTTGTTTAATTTCCTGTGAAATTATTTAAAATTAGTTAAAATTATCAACGTTAGAATAATTATTAATTACTCACATTTTCTAGAGATAAAATATGATTTTGCATTCTTTCAATAATTTTCTTTTTTATATCTTTGTCGGACATTAAGTTTTCATTAGTATTGATTAATGAGGCAATTTCTTCAGTTAACTTTTTGTTCTTGGATTCTATTGCTTTTAAACGAAGTGACATTTCACTAAAATATACAAAAAATATAGATTCTTAGACAAAGTTGTATAAATTATAATTAATTACACTTATAGTTTTATTTATATAAATACATTTATATATAAAAATAAATGCTTACCCTGGATATTATTATTGTATTTGTAGCATATGATCGGTTTTATATATATATATATATATATATATATATATATATATATATATATATATATATATATATATATATATATAAGTATATTAAAAATATAATAATACTCCAGGCTAAGCATTTATATTTTTATTTTATTTTTTATTATTATTATTTAAAATTTATTTATATTTACCTTATTTGTTCAGATTTATTTTCTGATTGTGTTAATAGACCTTGTATTTCTTTGTTTTGGGATTTTATTGTTGTTTGTAAAGATGAACTTAGTCTTTCCTGCTGTGCAATCATTTCTTCATGCATTTCACGTAATTGTTTCATTCGTTCAGCATCTAACTATAATAAATAAATAAATACCCACTCAACTAAATCATAAAAAAATAAATAAAAATATGTAATATATTTTTGCCATATAATTAAAAAATATAATAATGACAATTGAAAAAATATATTTTTAAACAATTACTTTTTCATATTTTTCCTTCCATTGATCAATAATCTTTTCTTGTTTAGCAGTTAAACTATTTTTTTCTTGGTTCATAGTTGTTAAAAATTTTTCTAACTGATTACTTTTATTAACAACTTCATTTTGTAATTTTAAAAGTTCTCGTTTTAAGTTCTCAGTTTCTTTATCTTTCAACTCTATCACATTCTGAAATAATAATATATTACTTCATTACTCTAATTATATAGACAATTTAGTTTACTTTGATTGATGTCATTTTTTTGCATATGTTTTTTGCTACATCAGCATCAGATGCTTTAGACATTCCAATAGCTAAATGACAAAGATTTTTAAATTCATTTAGTTCGATTATTTTTAAAACATACTTGGGACTTTTGTACATTTTATTGTTCATGTTCTCATCTTGAATTAATAGCTTAAATCTATAACAAAAAAGTTCTAAATTATACAATTGAATAAATGATTATCTTTGTAATGCATTGGTAAGGGATGGAATAAAAAATGTGAAATTGAAAAATAATATTTCTTACTTAGGACCATCATCACTGTTTGAATCTGAATTATTTAAGAGTTGTATTATTTGATTTGGAAAATGATCAAAGTTGACCACCAAATCTTGAGACTCTTTGATACATCTAAAACTCTCTTCTGTAACATAAGTTGTGATGTAAAAGAGTGGGTCATTTTCATCGGATGCAGATATGAATATAGCCTGAAATTGTTTAATTATATTTAACATTAATTTGCTATACATATTGGTATATTTTCAATCTAGTATTACATAAGTAGAAATTAATTATATAAAATTATAATTTTGACTAAACATATGACTAATGACTAATAGAGTACGAATTTTTATTAATACTCCTTATTCATTATTTAAAACATTAATGCAATGACAACTGAAACATTTAGTTCAAATTATGTATGAAAACCTGCCATTAATTACTATAAATTATTATAGAAAATATTTTATTGGTTAAATAATAATTTATATTCCATTAACACAATTGTGTGTTATATTAATACATACATGTAAACCGAGAGATTATTATTTTTTTGATGTTGTTGCTGCCAAAAGATGATATGTTTTCAAAACCGCTATTGCTAAATACAATATGCGTCTCATTGAAACTTATTATGAATTATTTCCATAAAATTATCTTACTTTTTCATTGTCCTGATAGGTTTGTTCCACCGTAATAATAATATCCAGAGAAACTTTTTCGTTGTGGTACGAGTCTTTCACGTAAACGTTTTTAATTTTTGAATACATCAAGTCTTTCATCTCAACTCACATTGCTAATCATCAATAATTATAAAAAATACGAATAATAACAATAATACATGAGTCATAATAGTATAATTCACAAACGTAGTTTCCATCACCGTCCGTTGAACTTTATTGTTTTTGTTTAATATTTAAAAAGCTTATCAACAGAGTATTGTATTTCCTACTCGTTATCAGTCAACAGTGTAACAAAACTCTTTGTACGGACAAAGTATTATAGCGGAAGTGCATAGTTCCGAAAAATATTAAAATTTGCTAAAAATGTCATTACGAAAAGTTATTTTTTCGCCAACACTGCAATGACACTTCACCGTCGATGATTTAATTTTAACGATGAAATTAAAAATTGTTTTTGGGTAAAAACGTGTTTGAATTAACTCGGATTCATCTACGGTTCCTCTATCTAAGAGTTCCTTGGTAATGATTTCGTTATATACGATTTCCTTGTAAATGACTACATCAGTTTCTCGAAAAGAAAAAATACCTTTTCCTATCATAATATCCGAACCCATTGTTCGGGAAGTAACTAGTAATTACCAATTCGTTATTTTTTTGTAAAAATATTATTTTGTTGTTTGTATAAATTTAAATATTTCTAGACGTTGTGATTGTTTGTAGTTTAACTTCGAAAAATTTATTAGTTAACGTAACGTAGTGATAAAATACAATAATCTGTGGTAAGGATAATGTCCAACCGACGCGACGGTATGTCGTCCAAACAAATTTATGATCTCGACACCATATGGGGAGATTTAAAGAACGGTATTGAACATGTATACAATCGTCAATCAATGCCCAAGCCTCGCTATATGGAACTCTACACACACGTTTATAATTACTGCACCAGTGTGCATTTAAATCCAAATAAAAGCACATCCGTGACAGGTACCCGTTCCAAAAAAGCGTCGTCAACCTCTACAGCCCAAGTCGGCGGTGCCCAATTAGTGGGACTTGAGCTGTATCGGAGGATCAAAGATTTTTTGCGACACTATCTAGTGGACCTAATCAGCCGTGGTGCTAATTTTATGGATGAAGATGTACTTTCTTTCTATACCCGCGAATGGGAAGACTATCGTTTCAGTTCAAAAGTCTTGAATGGCGTGTGTTCTTATTTAAATCGTCATTGGGTCCGTAGGGAATGTGAAGAAGGCCGAAAAGGTATCTATGAAATATATCAACTAGCATTAGTAGCATGGCGAGACTGTTTATTCCAGCAACTACATAAACGTGTTACTAATGCTGTATTAAAATTAATCGAACGTGAGCGTAATGGTGAATCAATTAATACACGACTAGTTAGTGGTGTGATTAATTGTTATGTTGAACTTGGCTTAAACGAAGAAGAGCCAACCATAAAAGGTCAAAGTTTGACCATTTACAAAGAATCTTTTGAAAAAACATTTTTAGAAGAAACCAAATGTTTTTATATCAAAGAAAGTGATCAATTTTTGGCCAGTAATACGGTAACAGAATACATGAAAAAAGCTGAACAACGTTTACAAGAAGAACAAAAACGAGTACGGGATTACCTTCATGAAACCACGTTGTTTGGCCTTGCAGATACTTGTGAAAAAGTGCTTATTCGAAAACATATGGAAATCTTTCATGCAGAATTCCAAAATTTATTAAATTTTGAAAAGAATGATGATCTTGGGCGAATGTACCATTTAGTTTCTCGCATTCAAGATGGTCTTGGAGAATTAAAAATTATACTTGAATGTCATATATTGGCTCAGGGTCAAACTGCAATTGAGAAATGTGGTGAAGCTGCTTTCAATGATCCCAAGACCTATGTAAGCGTTATCCTAGATGTACATAAAAAATATAATGCTCTGGTTGCCTTATCATTCAATAACGATTCGGGATTTGTAGCGGCTCTCGATAAAGCTTGTGGAGGATTCATTAATAATAATCTAGTTACAAGACAGTACAATTCAAGTTCTAAAAGTCCAGAGATGTTAGCCAAATTTTGTGACTTGTTACTGAAAAAATCTAGCAAAAATCCAGAAGAAGCTGAACTTGAAGATACTTTGAATCAAGTGAGTAGTTTTATAATACAATTTAAATTATAATAATAAAATTTTAAAATATATTAATTTATTGGGTTATTTTGTGAAAATAGGTTATGATAATGTTCAAGTATATCGAAGATAAGGACGTGTTTCAGAAGTTTTATAGCAAAATGCTTGCCAAAAGACTCGTTCAACATATGTCTGCCAGCGACGATGCTGAAGCATCAATGATATCAAAGTTAAAACAAGCCTGTGGGTTTGAATATACTTCAAAACTCCAACGTATGTTCCAGGATATTGGTGTGTCTAAAGACCTAAATGAGGCATTTAGAAAACATGTATCCATCTCAAACATGCCTCATGATATTGACTTTAGTATACAAGTTTTATCATCTGGTTCTTGGCCGTTCCAATACCTCCTAACATTTTCTCTGCCGTCCGAATTGGAACGTTCAGTTCAGAGGTTTACCCAGTTCTATAGTGCTCAGCACTCAGGTCGTAAGCTTAATTGGCTGTATAATATGTCTAAAGGTGAATTGGTTACTAATTGTTTTAAAAATCGGTATACTTTACAAGCTTCAACATTTCAAATGGCTGTTCTACTACAATTTAATGTTCAAGAACAGTGGACTGTTAATCAATTATCTGAATCAACACAGTTAAAGCCTGATTATTTAGTACAGGTATTACAAATTCTGTTTAAAGCTAAACTTCTGATATGCTCTGAGGATGAGTCATCAGTGCATGGTCACTCTATTGTACAACTTTATAGTGGTTACAAGAACAAAAAATTACGAGTTAATATAAATGTCCCTATGAAACAAGAAATAAAGTTAGAACAAGAGAGTACACACAAGCATATAGAGGAAGATAGAAAAATGTTAATTCAAGCAGCTATAGTGAGAATAATGAAAATGCGCAAAGTGATGAAGCACCAACAGCTAACAGCCGAGGTCTTAACACAATTGTCATCCAGATTCAAGCCTAGAGTTAATGTAATCAAAAAGTGTATTGATATTCTGATCGAAAAAGAGTACCTAGAGAGAACCGAAGGACAAAAAGATTCATACAGTTACTTGGCTTAAGTAACAACTCATTTGAAATTACTATTTACAAATATTTTGTATTATGTTGCATAATTTACTAATATTTTTTATTCTTAAGTGTAAAATAAAACCTTCTTTAAAAATGAATTTGACCTAATTGATGAATAATTATCCCAATCGTTATGTGATACCTACCAATTATTATAGTTGCACTGTGCCACTATATAGTATTGACTATGTTAATATGTTGTATAAATATAATAGTGTGTATGCAGTATGTACTTTTATGTATATATAAGTGTTTCCATGAATACAATGGTTTTTATATTTTCCTCAAAAACTTTTTAAGATTTTTAAATTTAAATGGTGTTATTTTTTTTTTCACTTTAAATGATTTAATTGTAACTAATTTTAGGTGGTTATACGGTCATCGTTTTTTAGACGGAAAAAAGTGAAAGTGTTGTATGCTATTTTACGTCCAGTTCTTCAAAATCTTCAGTGGCTTTCGAATCCAACATTACTAGTCAGTTGGCACTGTTGCGCCGTGTCCTGTTTTATTTCTGAATCAAAATGAGTCTTAATATTTCGTAGGTTTTCAAATAATTCTCGTGCTTTTCGCGATAGGTAGTGATAAGTTTTTTACGTTGTTTCGTTGCACGTTTTATTGATTTTCATCTAGAAATCGAATGAAAAAAATAAAATTTTGGTTTTATTTAAAACACAAGTAAAATTGATAGTATAATGTATTTTTATACGACCTGGAAATTAATTCGTCTGGCTAAATAAATAAGTACTTGGTAAACATATTTTTCATGATAAATAATGTTGTGTAATCGACCCGACCGTTATCTGCTCGGCTAAGTCAACATTTTATTTAACAGACTTTAGTTATTGCTAAATGTATTTTGTTTACTGACATTATAATTATTTTTTATTGTACAAATTACAAAACTGGTGTATACCGTGTACGAGTGTTGGTCGACGGGTAGGTCAGTGTGTATGTGTTTACGAGTTAACTTAAACATGTGTGTACTCTGACGAACTTAACTAATTTGCAGCTGTTGTTTAATTCAAAATATCGAATCGTTTGAAATCGCTTTCATTATTAAACATATAATGTTTTTGCGAACTTTAATCAATACTCCGTTGGAACGAGTGGGAGGTATATACTGTGACGTGATCCATAGTGGATCGGGAGGGGGCGTTGGTTATAATTCTTATTGCGATTCCGTTGAATTCATATTTTTGCAATTAAGTTATTTAAGAAATTAAAATGTTATTTTTTACCTTCTGTCAATATCGATATTTGGCCCACGAACTGTCATTTTACATGATATGAAACGTCACTGTTGGAAATTAAGTACCTATACGTCCGTCCGCCACTATTCTTGTTTGTAAATACATTTCAGTGTATATCAATTATTATTATGCTGTAATATAATATGTAAGTGTACCTACCTACTCTAGATGTATCATTTACGATTATTATAATTTAATTGATTAAGTACCTATCTAATATAATATTACAATAATAAATAGATTTTTTTATATACATGAATACATAATAATATTTTTTTTAGTACCGTATAAACTGTTATTTTAAATAACTATTTCCGTATCGCATCTGTATTATTTCCACTTATTATGTAAGTAACGGGCTGCAAAGACAATGATCAGACCAAATTGATAAATTACGGTCATGAACGAAAATTGTTGGGACTCTATAACGACTGTTAAAGTATGACTTGTCATTATTCTATTGGCCGCTAGGACAACATTTATGTTATATTTATCTCCGGCGCAAATGGAGGTGGGGGGTTTAAGAGTTTAAACCTCCCTTAAAGTATCAGTAAAAAACGTAAGAAAGAAATGACCTGACCTACATATTTAACAGTTATTTCAAATTTTCCTACGAGATTTGTGAATTAAATATATAAATATATCATAAAATGAGTAATGATATTTATCAACATTTTATATTTTATATTTTTCCAATTCCCTCCGCAAAAAAAAAGAAATCCTGCGTTCGCCTCTAATTTATTTATATAGGTACTCGTATTATGAACAATTTAAATATCACTCACCGACTGGTCATTACATATCAAAAAACGGCCATATGTATGAACTTGGAATTTGAAATACTTATTCTTTGAAGTTCTAATACTCAGTGCTCGACTTGGGAGGGACGTAGGGGGACGGAGTACCCCAACTAATTTTTTAGAAATTTTAGCGTACCCCTACTTTTATTTTTAAGAGGAACGCAGGGAACGCTGCATCATTCTGATTTTTTATCAAAATGCACGTGATAACATCATAATAATTTTTATATACCCCTGAGAGCCTGTGAAATAGTAAACAAACAACAACAATATATAATATACTCAAAAAGTACGAGTTTCATCGATATGCTGGATCCTGGACACCTGGGCTTTAGGGCGATATTTATGATATTTGTACAAAATGTTCAGTAGAACATTTGGAATAGATTTCAAAAGTCCTCATTTCAATTATGCATTTGATCAACCCCTGAGGGCCAGTGAAATAGTAAACAAACAACAACAATAAATAATATACTCAAATAGTTCAATTTTTCTCGATATGCTGGATCCTGGACACTTGGGCATTTAGGCGTTGTTTATGAAATTTGTACAAAATTTTACAAATGTTACATCTTACCTTAGATTTTTAGTAATTATTAAGATATTTATTATTATTATTTAACAAATTATCTTAAATCATCACTACAAATTGTGCCACAAAAAATTTGTTCCACATTATAAACAAATATTAGTTATATCTAAAATATAAAATATAATATTTATAGTAATTTTTTTCTAGTTTGATTATTTATAAATATTTTTCATATGATTTCAAGAGAGATATAGGGGGTGTGGGGGCGTAGCCCCCACGGCTTAATAACGTTTAACAAGTGATGGGGACGCTCTTTTTTTAAAAGTTAACAGAGTCCTCCTACTTTAATTTTGCCAAGTCGAGCACTGCTAGTACTACATCTAGATCAGCTATGAGAAGAGATTTTAAACAATTTTGTGCGTTCAAATCGTTAAGTTTTGCCATTAGTTTAAGCCGACTTGTGTTCATAACCGAATTTATATTCGTTAAAAACTATGCCCCGGTCAAGACTATAACTCCGCGTACAAATCCGGCCAAATCAGGTAGTTATTATAATATTATATTAATAATTTATTAATATTTAATTAATATTCGATTTATATTACTTGCACTTATATTGGTTTAGAGCTGATGTGTATCGGTAAGGATGGCACTGTATTTTCGATAATTATGGGTTCCTCTTCGACGCTATTTTTACTCTACTTTTTCTCACCACAAATCCGTTGAACTTTTGTACAGTTTTTTTATTCTTATTTGTTTTCACTCTGCTGCTTCACTTATTCGGAGACGAATTTTCTTTGGCCTATTTTTCGCTGGCGATTTTTCTATAGTTAGTTTACATTTGTGTATTCACCCGACGTGTTCTCGCCAACTCGCTGCTGGTTTACACGTATTTCGAGTACCCGCCGTAGAAATCGAACGAATTCTTGCCCGTGTCGTACCCACCCATTAAAAATTTTTGAACTGCATTAGTTTTACGTTATATCTCTCGACAGAAATGTGCACGTTTACTGATAAAATGAATGGGTTCGAGTTCTACGCACCAACGATATTAACTACACGAATCTCGGAAACCTGATGCAGGTCCTGGACGAACGGTCGGCAACACTACCGTTTCTGTGAAAAATATGGACACAAATGTTTCCATAGGGGTTTGGTTCTAACTTCGTGTCACTAAGCATAGCATTTTTAAGCTGTTGCGTTCGAAAGTTCCGACAAAAGCAAAAACATACCGATGTGTAAGCTCTTATTTGGATACAAATACATATGTCTACTATTTATTTCCAACGCGGGAATAAAACTAAATGGTTCTAAACTGCACTAATATATAATGTGTTATTATTTTTTTTGATACGTATGTATTCAAATTAAATATTGTATATTCAATTAAAAATTCCGTCGGACATTAGGCATGAGAATAAATCAATTTTAATCGTACCAAGTCGTCAACTATATTTAATTTGTTAGTTCTAAGTGGTAATAAAATGAAAAGGAAATTTATATGTATTAGATAAACTGTTTTCGTGCCGGGACTTACCTATGGGTGATTTTTATCTACTGTTTCAGGTGTAGGAACTTACATTCGCTCTCTACATACGGTTCATGTTTGGCACGAAAATGGAAATTATTTACTACATTATGCATCATGGATACCGAATTTTAAGTGTGTGTATGATATATCCATTACATGTTCTACATGTACGAAAATGATATCTAATAAATAATGTGTAGTATATAAAGACCTCCTGGAGCTGATTGCCACAGCGCATCACAGTAGGTGCATTGTATTACATTGATTTATCTAATTAGTTACAAATATTCATAGTCATAACATTTATAACTCATAACTATTATAGTACCTATTAAGTCTTACCAAGTATATTATATAAGTTTAATTTAAAAACAAATGGTAAAAATTATCACGGTATTCTTTATTAGAAATAATAATACATTTTACATTACTCATACCGCGGTAGTTATATTTATTGAAGGATAAAATCTAAACTTAACAAGCGCAGCTTAACTTAAAATATTTGCTACGGTGCTGGTTAAAAGAATGAGCGATTATTGCGAAGAGTGCGACTGTGCGTCATATAAAATCTTATTTATTGCTAAAAATATAATTTATTATTATTATAAAAATATAGTTGTTTCTTCAATGGAAAACTATTGTAAAAGCAAAAAAATATTAAATTTGTTCGTCTAAATCTTTGTTAGATGTTATATAGATCGCATTTCTACATCATTTTCATGACAAGGCTCATCGATCCAGTTGTTTTCTGATGGATACAATGAGAAAGGGAAGAAATAGTTCAAGCGATTAAATGATGTATTTAACGATTTTCGTCAGTGCTATAAATTAAAATAATGTTTTTCGATTTCGATTTTAATTTTGATTTCACTTATTGATATAAATCTTGATTTATTTTAATATAATAGTAATATATCGATTATATCCTATTATATATATATATATATATATATATATATATAACTATGTAATATATGATTATGAACCATTATGAAAGTTAGTACCTACATTTTACACCAGTACTTAAACATTTACGTTTTTTAATATAGTCCTTATTTTTTCTAATATGGTTATCTCATTTAGATGACTAGTTAGTATGTGCATCTCCAAATTGTGGATAATACTGCCTTTAAGTTTGGGTTTGTTGCATCTATCAAAGTTACAAATCGAGTCATATTTATTAATATTATATGAAAAATATTAATTTTACAAGATTAATCTGTGTCAACCTATATTAATTGTTCATATACTGTAAGAAAAAAGAACTGATAGTTTATTTAAAAACATAAAAACATTAAAAACGTGGCAGATAATAATAGTTGAAAATGGATAAATAATACACAATTCGCTTATAACGAAAAGTTTGGTACATTCTATTAAGCTAGCCGACAAACGTCAAGTTGAAGTTATACATTCACAAATATTTTTTTCAAGTTTTATATCTACTCAATAATCCACCAGTGAGTGTAAAAATAAAAGTTATCACAGAAAAACGACGATTGCCTATGAAATGCACCACACGCATATAGTTAACTGTATTAGTATTGTTCTAAAAAAACGAAAAAAATACAAGGAGAAGCGGCCAGTGGGAATAACACTGTGCATGGATATTGAACATACAGTATATTTAATATATAACAATATAATTATAGATTAGATATTTTACTTGGTAAGAACAATTATTGGCTTAATTTTATTATTATTAATAAACTTTATATTTTACAGAGTGTGTAGCTTTGTAATAAACATATCTCGCTCGGCTCTTAGTTCATACTAGAAAAAAAAATAAACCTTTTATAATTAAATTTTTATCATACTTAATTCATTATCGTACAATTAGTTATTTCAATTTTGTTTTTACATCAAACATTTATAATGTTATATATTATTTTTTTTTCTTAGCTTACCGGACTATTGCTGCCTTTAATAGGCCTTGTCATTCTCCACTTTTATAAGTCGACTCAAAGGTCACGTTCTGGTCTATCTCTTCCAAGTATCAAGTTATTATTATAAATGTTGTATAAAATATATTTAAAATCATAAAGTATTTTTTTTTTGATAGAGTGGATTAGGTTGGATCCACTAATAAGATGGATAGGTTGCTCTCTGTGACCCCTCTCCTAAATCCATTCTTGCATTCAATTGTATTACTTGGTATCTATAACATAATTTTAAATAGTAAATCAAATTATTATTGGCTTGATATTATTAAATTTACATTTTTTTCCATACGGAAATCGATTTTCTTTAAAACCGATTATAATTGTGGTGTATAATATCGATTTCCGTTTATTTAAATATATATGTATACATTTTTCTACGCTATCCAAAACTGATTTTGATCCCATAGATAAACGAAGAATATTTAATTCAGTTTTTTATGAAAGAAACAAAATACTCAATTTGATGACAAACATTTGTCAATAGTCCACGACCCCTATGTAATACGGCCTCATCGAGTTAAAAAGTTTTGGCACCACCACTGAACACTGCTGGTCTCAACTTTAAATCAGTATTCCAGCTCAAGCGACAGTTGACAGTGGAAAAATATACTATATAGGTAATGCGTGTAGGACGTAAATGAATGGCAATCCTCCAAGATGTTCGTAAAGTATTCATGTCCGTTCGTGGCCTCTAAAATATCTACAATAAGGAAAAAAAAAGAAAATTAAAAACCTTAAGTCCTGTTACGCCATTTACCAGTTCTCTCACTCTTGTGATTCGAACCAAATTCCACCTCATCAAAGTTTGACAATATTAAATTATTAGAAATTGTGTGAGTAATTAAACTGAAAAAATAGAAAAAGTATCAAATTGCCTATATATCTTTTCTGAAATGATGGGCTGGCTACTAGCCAATACTGTTACCTATATATTATTTCTTAAAAAATAAAAATATTATGCGCGTACAGTTTTCTTTAGTTAAAAATAGTTTAGATTTTTTGAGAGATTTAAAAAATAAGTAATAGAACTAAAAACTTCTCAAAAAATTCCCCTTCTTTTAAAAGTGCTGGAATGTATAAATTTAAATGTAATTGTAATACATTTTATGTAGGTAAGACAAATATCAATTTTAAATAAAATATAAAGTGAATAAATAATACATTTCTGAAATAAAATTAAAAGAAATTGCCCTTAGTTCAAATTTTGCTAAACATTTTTTTAGAAAATAACCATAAAATACATTTCGAAATCAATATAGACTTAGAAATATAATTTTAAATAATCATAATAAAATTCACATTAATTCAGTTTTAAAAGAGTTGCACTTACACAAAGAAAAATGAAAAATAATTTTAATAATATTTTAAATGTATAAACTGGTTTTAAAAATAATATCTTATTTTAATAAATTTTAAAGATGGTAATAAATAATAATAACCTAAGTATTTATATTCCTTAACATATCAATGTCTAATAAGAACTCATTTCAAATAATCTCTATTATTAAAATAAGTTATCTTTATGTAAAACGACTAATTTTTCTCAATTTATTTCTTTCTTTATTTTTTCATACTCAACCTTAATTTTATTGACTTTGTACCTAACGAATTTTTAACTCGAAAGCGGTCGTACTTGACAAATATAATACTATTTCCGGCTAAGCTTTTATTTATTTATTTTTATACATAAACTATTTACTTATTTATTTATTAATTTATGAATATTAACTATTTAATAATTTTTATATTTATTTAATTTTTATTATTTTATTGTTCAGTAAATGTTTATTGTAGCATTTTGTATTTTTCGCAATAACATATTATCCATCCTCGAACGTTTAGCTAATCTGTACGCTATGAATGAGAAAATGTTCGTTTTTTTGTTTTTGACATGAAAACTTTTTTTATTTGTATTTTTATTATTAATGAATGACGTGAGATTAAATCTAATATTGGCGTGAACACAAATATTTATTTAGAATTATAGTGTATGTATCGTGTACGCACACATATACACACATACATGCCACGTGCCGAGGACATACCTGAAGTAGGTATGATTGCAAGTACAGTCCGTTTGCTGGAGGGCGCGCAGGACTACAAGGGCGAAGGACATTGCGTATTTCGTAATACAGCCAACGGCTGCTTATACGTTTGTGTATATGTAAATATAAGTATAGACGTAAGGCGGTACATATACGTGACTGACGCTGATTGTTACTGAAGACAAAAAATATTCGGCGGGAATATTCGGCTATATATCAGTATATAATATCATATATTATATAGTTTACTCGTATTTATATATGTACAGTACAAATAATAATGATAGTTATGATTTAGGTGCATGCGTATCCATATATTAAAAGACCGGATTTCCGGACGTTTAACTAAATATATATTCGATTGTCCAGTGGCATGTTCAGAGATATCGATTACAGTATTAACTTATAAATTCATAAAACGAGTTAATTTTTTGTGCTCGGTCGAAAATACATTTTAGAGATTATAATTATGCCGATTTTATTCGATGGAATTTTAAAAAATAGTGGGCACAGAGACCGAGCTGTTCTACCTCACTCTAAGATATAAGTATTGTACTATTCGTACATAGGTGATTCCTTATATTTAAATTAATTAATAAAATACCAATTAAATCGATACATTAGATATTTAAGGTAATATCTATATGGTAATAAGATGTAGACAATTAAAACCTATTCCATATGGTCGAAGAGGATGACATTTCTTTTCTTTTTATAGTATACATCTTTTCAGCTCCGCTCATTATATCCAAAATACACGCACACATATTTAAATATACAAAGATTATCAATATGATAAGGATAAAAAATGTAGGAATACTTCTACAGACTTAACCAGTGACTCCAAAGTCCATATTCATGTATGACGGTCGTAATATATATAAAATTTTATTTTAGAGGTGGGTACTCCGTGGCCGGAACACAAAAGTTAAGTTGAAGGCTGTGGAAGAATATTCCTTAAGAAAATATTGAATGGTAGTTTAAGAAAATAAGTTATAATTAGTACCTTTCTAATATCTGATAAGTATACTGTATACATAGAGAAAAAATTGTTTACATTTAGTAGAACATTTCTCAATTTTCTGTTGATGGGTGAGCGGGTGGGTAGTTGATTAGGTGACTCGTTGTACATATAAATATAGGTTTTGGCGCCACTGAACTCTACCCATATATAAACTGCCTATATATAGCCTGTATTCATTATTATGGCTGTATGCAGTAGTGAAGCCAGTAAAATATTTTAGGTAGGTTATACATTTTCAATTCTCTCCCAAAATTAAGTATCAACTTTTTAATTTTAATAATTCCATTAAACATAAGTTAAAGCATAAAATACCTAAGCATTTAAAGTTAGGAAACTAGGAACATAAATATTGGATACTAGAACATTTTCTGTCCAATCATGTAGGTAGACTAAAAATTAAATTTTCTAAATATATTATCATAATGGAGTGTTAAGACGTCTATAGTCTGTTTATAACTTGTCTTGTTGGGATGATATTAAATTAAAACAAAACAAATATTGTATATACGAAAAAAAGATATATAATGAAGTAAAACAGTGAGACACCAATGGGCAACGACCAACCAATATTTACAGTTTTACACAATAATGTGCTTGTGTTAAAATTTAAATTTTACAGTTAAATGACTAAGCCCGTTCACACAATTCGGTATTTTTACTGTATCGGATATTTTCTCGATTCGGTGTCTTTCGGTTGGAGTGTTCTGACGGTACGGTAATTTAACCGTACACCGTTCTCGGTTTGCAGTTGCATTCGTATCGTATGTGCATCAAGACGCATGAAGATGGACTAAATACATTTACAATTGTATCGCAAGTATCGTCAACAGATACGGATTTCAAATCGAAGATTCTGGGTATATCCTATTGTGAGACAAAGAAATATTTTGGGCTCTTTTAATACACTGATTTGTCAATTACGACAGGACGAAACAAATTTTTTAAATTTTTTTGAAATGTTTTATCCCACAATGCAGATCTTGCTTCGACCAATGATATAAGCATATCTATATTTATATCATCCATTGTACTTAAATTATTTATTTACTCACTTATAATTAAAAATGTAATAACTTATAATTAGTGTTTAAATTATTAAATTAGCTATAATTGAAACACTTGTAATTTTATTAAATTGTAAAACACAAAAAGGATTACTAGCAATTTGAAAATAGCACAGACGAAAAATTACGCACTATATCGGTCAAAATATCGAATCGTCTGAACGCAGTGTATACAAATACATTGCCACGATAAGCCGAATCGGTTTTTCTACCGTACGACCGAAAACGATTTGCAGTGACAAAACCGAACGGCAAAATCGAGCGAATCGGTAATTTTACCGAATACAGTACAATGCCGTATCGTCTGAACATAAATATTTAAGTTATATTGACATTGGCTTATACGGTAAAATTAACGATACGGCAAAACCGCCGATTCAGCATCGTGTGAACGGGCTCTAACGATCCCGAAGCGCAGGTACCTAGAATATACTTTGAATACAGACATAATAATAATAATATATTACAATCATATAACATAATACAATAATATTGTCGTTACCGGGATTAGACGACCGATTCAGCGAACCGTATTAAAATCAACCGTCGTAGAAAACCAAAATATGTTCCCAAACAAAAATGATCAAAGTAGTAGATATGATCATAATATTATGAATTGGGTGTGTGTCTGTGTATGCAGCGTGAGTATAATACGTTTATACAAGCTTTTAATATGATTTCCCAGCACTGGCGCGGTGACAAAATCTCATACCCAAGCGCAATTATATAAAACCATTCTACCCACCCACCCACACATGAATAACGCTCTTTTCTTAAACTGTATTTCTGTGTACTGTATAATATTGACCGATAGTTTTGTCATATAATTATAAATACTATTCGGTGGTTATTACTTGTATATGTACTATAAACAAAATAGGAAGTTGTTGGTATCTAGTTCAGGGACTTGGGCCTACGGCCCAGGGATACGCAATTCTACCGTACATTTCTAGGACTGGCGTAATTGCATCAGGTAAACATTCGTCACCATGCCACTGTTTCCAAGTCAAAATTCTAAAAATATAAAAAATATAAAAATTTAAAAAAGAAAAATCCTTGTTTTAAATAAAAATTAATTTACCATCACAGGTTCATGGAGGGGGGGTTCTGATCTCCAAACCCCTCCCCCATGGATACGCCTATACAGTTGTAAGATTTTAGGAGGTTGCGTTAATTATTTGCATTTCGAATAACCAAGATATCTATTTTATTTCAACGATGACCGATTGTCAAGGATTCATTTTTTCAATCGCTCCTGAAAATTTAAATTTTTACCACATATTTTTTATACTATTTCCATATCAGTGATAGCTTTAGGGAAGTGATACCTAACGTTGGCATTTTTTATTTTGAAGGGGGCGTTTTTCTGAGGGGTGTTAAGGGGGGTGCCCCATTCATTATTTACGTTTTTATTGTTTGTAACTGATTTTAATGAAATGTATAACTGCGTAGAATAAAAACTAATTTAAAATACCAAATGTAATATACAGAATTATGTAGGTATAATAATTATAGACACTTAAATAACATAAATAATTATCTTATCGGATTACAGATTTATAGATATAATTTCGTTAGCAGGCAACCATCAACCTCAGGACAGTCATTAGTCACATAAGTATTTTTTGTGTTGTTATTTTATTTTAGCAATTTCGAAATCAAATTATATAATTCATATTATTAGTAGGTTTAATTGTATCATTAAAATGTTTAATTATATTTTTTCTTTAATTAAATAGCTTATTAAAAAATAAAATGTTAATCTTTTAAAAAAATTGATTGGGAGGGGGCGGTATGAGATTTTGAAAATCTAAAAGGGACGTTGAGTAAAAAAAAAGTTGGGAAACACTGCTTTAGGGCATTTAATAATAAATAAATAATAAAACCCTCGGTTTCGTTTAACCAATCACCCGGTCATTTAGTTCGTGTTCTTGCAGTTGCATTTGCGGTGCTGTGTGGAACGTTTGCATTCATTGCTGTGTTATTGTACGTTGGTATATGAATATTAAATGTACACACGGCTAATCGGCTGTTCGGGTTGTCAGGAAGGATTACTGTAGAGAGACGAGAGATTAGAATGGGTTGCATATGATTCGTATAGCGATCAACACGAGTTTGCGTACAATATCTAGTTAAAAGAAATGTTGAAATTGCGTTGGTTACACAACAAGCGTGCATGCGGAGGTGACAGTGTCCGTGAAGCCGACGGTCCAATGTTACCCGATTAAACTCAGATTTAGTTGTATAAATTAGTGAAACAGTCGTCAGCGGAAGAATGTATTCGTGAGTTAAAATCCAAAATTTCCAAGATGTGCCGAAACTGCAGATTACCGCGAACCGTTGACTCACTGATAACTCCTAGTGCATATTTAAAATTTTTTCCGATTCAAGATCCAAAAAATTAATTTGCAAGTAATAAATAGAACTCCTATGGTTGCCTTTTTTTTTTTTTTTTAAAAAAAAAAATTGAAAAAATTGTCTGATTTTGTGCTTGCAAATACTTACTACTAAATCTGTATCAAGTAATGCAATTGGGCGGTTAGCCTCACGGATACGTGATTTTGACGAGTACGATATATTGTGTATTGCGATGGCCATACTCCATCACTATATGTTATTATACTTTTACATGTGGCTGCAAGCGGATATAGTTATAAGACATATTATCCAACAGTGATTTTAGTGTAAGGAAGTCATTGTAAAAGTATACATTTCAACGGCGTAATAATGATAGCAGCTGCTCGGAGTATGTGCATAGATTATAATCTATATATATAGTGTTATACGTAATCAAATGCGTGTGCGCGAGTATACAAATACCGTTTGAATATTGTGTTATGCATTTTACGGTATTGGGTCTGTTTCCCTGGCATGGGCCCCATTAAAAGCTTTTATTCGCGAGAACTCGTGATCGTCCGATGAAAACCGTTAACACACGACCTACGTTATGTTCGCATGCGGAATATATTGTGTGTACACGGAGGATAAGATTTCGCACATTAGTGAGTGTCGTCGCGGGATGTTGAAAAATATGGTAATGATTTCAAACTCATCTGTAGGAGAATAATATTCGAAAGACGAAAGTACAAATAACGATACGCTCATTACACCTATACGCCTCCACGTATTTTAGTCTCTCTGTTCGTCCCCAAAATGATTATGATTTATTTGGGCCGTTGGTCTGCGATAAGACAATTATAATTTATTTGGCTGGTACTGTATGCGGCACGTTAGAATTCCTTTTGTGTTTTTATCATCCAAGCAATTTTTTTTAGTTGTAATTCGAATAACGGTTGCTATATAAAGTCATATTTAATTAGAAAAAAATACTAAATCCAAAAACTAAATCGTTTGACATCGCGATTGATGTGGTACGTATACGCACGGTAGTAGGTAAAATATGTTACGGTTAAAGAATATTGGGAGGAAGATGTGCACGATGTTGAAACAAATTGTCGAAAACATGTACAAACCATATTATTATACGTTGTGTACAATATATGTGTGCTTAAAAAATCTAGAACGATGAGAGTAAATCGAATTTTAATAACAAAAAAGTATCGCAAACGGTGTAAGTGTTGTAATGACGACCGGGTATGATGTGAATTAAGTACACAGACCATCAAGATTATTTGTTGTAATAATATTACATAAAGTTGGTAAAAATAATTGCGGATGCGGTTTCCTGCTCGTGTTTATTTTTCTCTTCATTTATATTTCATTGTTATTATACATTACGCGTCGTATTAAATTCCTAAAAATCTTGTTCACGCGCGTGTATCGACCGATTAACATCATAACGCACCAACACATTAGAATTTTTTTTCACATCTATCATATCGTTTCCGAAAGAATTGCGCTTATGTTCCTCTGTTTCTCGTATCATTTTCCATAATTCATTTCATACGAGAGACTTGTAGAACCTGTAGAGGGAACTATTTGACACTAGGTCCAATTTAATATTATGTCTAGTATAAATAGACTCTAAATTTGACAGCGTTAACTACAAAAATCCAATTTAACATAGTAATAATATATAAACATATTAGTTAGATTGTAATCAAAAATACAATAAGTTGTACAATCGAATTAGCAAAGAAAAATTGTACATGAATTTTGAGGGTGGGAACGCGGGTCCGGTCCTGTACCAAAGTAAATTTGAGGGGGGGGGCCGGTTTCAGTTCGTGCCTGCCATTTGCGCATATGTACATAATATACGAGATTATACGGCCTATTCCGACCCCAAGGGTTCGCGTGGACCACGAACATCATACCGAGTGATTACACCGTCGTGGTCCTCTTCTCCTACTCGACTCGGTCGTGCGCGCGTGCACGCGGCACACGTTTGCGAGCACGCACGCGCGCGCGCCTATAATTACCGTCGTCGCGGACGTAATACCGCGCGCAGCGTCGAGCACGCTGTTATGAACCGTGTTCGTATTGTTCGTTGTCGCTGTAATTACCAACGTTGCGCGCGGCCGCCGCAAGTTCAGCTCTGCGCAGTCCGGCGAACATTGCCGGGTGTCCGCTTCCCGTCGGTCCACGTGCCTGCCCACGAACCGTTCTGCCTGAACCCCCGCGGCCGTGCTTTCGATTACGTGTGAAGGCCGGTGAGCGTGTGACACTGTAAACGTCGCGCACCCGACGCCGTTACCGTACGGATAACACCCGCGCGTTCTCCGCGACGAAGCCAATGACCGTACCGGGCGCGCCCGGAAAACATTTTCCCGACAGGTTTTTGTTTTTTCTTCTATTATTCTTCTTCTCGCCCGACTCGCAAGATCGCGTGGACAAATATCGTTTACGCGCAACGTGCGCCTAATAATACGATTTTCACGAATCGACCGTTGCGTCAGATCTAATCCGAGAACGGTTTGATTTTAGGCAACACTGTGTTACAGTAGTGCTCGTATCGAGCTAATGGAACATTCAGAACACATTTGTACGCGTCTTTGCTTCGCAGTTGGTTGTGTATTTATTCATAATTTCACGTGCAACTTTCGATTCACGTATCTTATCGAAATCGATAGACGGATCAAATTGTCTTATAGTAAAACCGTAACAGTTTCGATCGTGTAATAAACCCGTGGGCGTGTCAATAGCGATAACATTGCACGTCGACTATAACTAATTGACATCGACTACATTCGGCTTCCGTGATAAGGCGAAATGAAAATCGATATGTTTTACTCATTACGATAGGGTATATTATTTTAGATGGTATTCTCGTTATTATTAATATAGCATGTACTTTGGTTAATAATGCTGTTTAAAATCGATTAACGATGTAATTACGTTGATACCCTGCGTGCGAACCGGGATTATATATAAGCGACGGCAATACGATTTTAAAATTTATTTTTTCTTATTTTTTAGCTCATCATCACCGATTGTCCGGACGTTAATTTGTACTTCAACCAGACCAGCAGAATTTGAACCAGAAAACCGCGAGCGAAATTAAAGAGTAGAAAAAAAGCATCCGGAAAAACGGAAAAGATATCATTAACGTTGGAATTGATTCTCATGAAATAAGTGATAAAAAAATTACATCAGAATTAGGTTTCATGTAGTATTGTATATATATAATAAATTCCAAATTGCTCCTCGGATTATCTACTAGCGTATAAGTATCTTTAAATAAGTTCCCACTGGGACGTTATTATATATTACAATCGTCTTTGCTGTATAAGACGGAAAATGTTAATTGAACTTTAACTTTTTTTATTTTAAGTTCTCTCGGACGTACTTCCTATAAAATAATACAGATATACAAGTCCGTATAAAAATGGAGATTAATTCAGGAGTTTTTTTTAAAAAATTGTTTAAAGAAATGTTAACTTTTTTCTGTACATTTTAATTGTATTTTTTATTATAATTTATTGTTGTTTCATAATAATTTTATTGATGAAGGTTATTAAATGAAAAAAGTAAACATGAAAAAGTGAAAACGGAATATTTAACCAAAAGGTTTCAAAATAAATTCAAATTAAATCATAAGGTTTCTAAAAATGAGGATGCATCTAACGAAAAGGAATGAATGGAAAAATATAAATAAAAAATTATACTTTCATATTGTGGGAATTGAATCACGACAAGTATACGCAATTTTACTTACATATATGTTGGTAGTGTTGCCATCATCGTTATTTTTTTTTTTGTTCCATAACTTACATTTGTGCACATTTTTTCTTAATTCTCGCAGTCGGCGTTTTTATGTTAACTTGTTACACTGACTTAAATTAAACTAATAATTTTGATCGTTCTTCTTGGTGATTATTTAGTAATTTAATCCATTTAAAACATATTATATTGGAACCTCCTATTGGGAAGTATTTGAGAATTATTAATTATGTGTTTTAATATGTGTGTGTTTATTAATAGTTTTCATTTAGCCCGGATTGTTTTATTTTCAAACTATTTTTACAAACCCTTTAATTATTTTCATGATGTATTATTTACAATTTAAATTATTCAAATATTTTTTGAATTATTTAATAACTTTACATAACTTTTTTAATATAATATAAACATTTTACGCTATCATATATTATATAGAAATTTGTTATATAAATGTTATTTTTTCTATTGGAGAAGACATACATAATACGCAATATCAAGAATATATTAGTGGAAATGATTTAAGATAAAAAAAAAAATTAATTTTTTGTCATCACCCAAATATTATCAACCTGTATAATATAAAATAATGTATATATAAATAAACTTTTTCTAGGAGTTTAGATACAAAAATTGTATCTGCCTCTAACAATTATCACAAATTGTTGATAAGAACCGATATAAATATATTATGCTAAGCTGCCTAAGTGATTTACTCTATATTACATGACTCTCCAGATCATAACAAGGGTCAAATTAATTTATATTTATGTCTTATACCCTACTATACACATTCAAAATATGTATATAAAAATGTACCCACATTAAATTTAATGGCTTTTGTACTAAAACTTTAGATTAATTAAAAATATAATTGTTTTACATTGAGCTTGTGGTCCGACCATTGAACATAAAATTATTTTATTACTAGTTTTCATTAAACTCAATATGTACATTGCTTATTTTTAGATGTTTAATGCATTCGCGTTAAAGTTTATTGGTTACTACTATAACAACATCGTATTTATCATATTACGAGCTGAATTACCCAGGAGATATTTTAATATTTTAGATTAGAGCAATTTTATTATTATTTTAATGTAAAAGACATTATATTAGTAGTTGAAAAAAAAAACAATTATTGTATGTTATAATGGTATTTATTTATCCTCAATTAGCAGAATTATTAACAAATAAAATTAACATATTAAAAAAATTAAAATATTTCTTAGTTAAACAATATCTGAAAAAATGTATACATATAACATAAAAAGGTTTTAATCTTTGAAATGTGATTTTCGAAAAACCCCTTTTTATCTAGAACATATAGTATTAAATAAGCCACTGTGTCAAGTATCGATTTCATACTTTTCTTTATTTTAGATTCTGAACGGAGTGAAGAATGTATTGATTTTACAATGATGTGTGTTTTTTTTTTTTTTTTGTGTCTGTCGACACGATTTGGGGCAGTAAAAATGCTTCGATTACCTTATGTAGCAACTTTTCTGAAAGAAAAGTGAATCTATTTGGGGGGGAGGGTCAAAAGTAAAAAATTTCCAATATTTTTTAAATGCGACGGGAAAAACCATAAAAAAATTTGGGAAAAACGGGAGTTTTTACGCAAAACCAGTTTTCGACATAATCAAATTTTTTATTTTGCTACAACTCAAAAACTAATCAATGTAAATACTTGAAATTTTCACCAAATATTTAGATTAGCGTTCTCTATACACCATTAAATTTTCAAAGTATTTTGACTTTTATTGAGCTATTTATAGACAATTGAAATTTTCAATTTTTTTAAGTATTTTTTTTTTAAATAACGATAAAATTTTTTTGGCTGCCCAGAAAATCTTGAAAATTTAATACAAGGTTTCTTATAAGTTGTTCCTTAACTGATGAAAAAAAATCTAAAATCGTATGTCACAATTTTTTTTTATAAGTGCTCAAAGTTCCAATTTATACGAAATATGTAAAAATCACGATAATTTGCAAGTTATTTTGTAGATAAAAATTCAATTTTTTCTGTTCATACTTAAGGTTCAAAATTTTAACACTAGGTTATCTATAAGCTACTCTTCAAAAATCTTTAAAAAAATTTCTACCGGAATTAGAGGAAAAAATTTTATGACTGTTTGAAATTTAAATATTTACGAAATTGCATAAAATAGCGATTTATTCTCAAACGATTTTTAATATTTGTTATAATTCAAAAAGTATAAGTCGCAGATTTTTGAAATTTCTACCAGCTGTTAAGATTTGTATTTCCTTTATGTCATATTTTTTTCAAAATATTATATTGATTTTTAAGCCACTTATAGGCATTTAAAATATTCGATTTTTTTACATTTTTTTTTTATAATCGGTGATAAATTTAAATGAATATAAAAGAAAATTTAATAGAAGATTCCACAGAAGTA
Source organism: Sipha maydis (assembly GCA_034509805.1). NCBI lineage: Eukaryota > Metazoa > Arthropoda > Insecta > Hemiptera > Aphididae > Sipha > Sipha maydis. Next base: position 51,155 of record JASXSY010000580.1, read on the forward strand.
GTTCTTAAAGTCATTCAAAAATTATTAAAATCCATAGGCACAATTTTTTTTTATAAGCGTTTGAACAGCGAATATTGACATAAAATTACATGTAAAATATAATATAATGTAGAATGTTCTAGACTGACAAACTATATCGCTGTATGCAACTGCCAACCCATCCTAATTGAAAAGTATATTTATCGTTTCAAAATAAAATATACTTTTTACAATGTTTATAAATAACAATGTATTATATCCTAGACAAATATATGAACTCCGTTCAGAATCGTTATTCGTATACAATGATATCTATCATTGCATTCAAATTTAACAAATCCATTATAATAATGACCTATCCTATAAGTGAGGTGCACTCCACCCCTAACTGTACAGCAGAGCGAGGCCCATCCGGTTCTTTTTTGAGTTGCAGTGATCAATGACTGAAAAATATTTTAATTTCATATTTATAGATTTTTAAAAACACTTGTTGTTATTAAATTATAAGCGGTTTTTGTTAATTTTTTAAAGTTATTATTAAATATTTACTATTAAATATAAACTTTTAAGGCTTATAGCGATCCGTTTAGGATCATCAACGTTTCTAACATACTTTTACTGATTTTCTTTAAATCTCTTAATTCAATTTTAACAGCAATATTTAATCAAAACTAGATAAGTATTAATATATTATTCATCGTGGTGGTTGTAGTACAATATGAAATATTAACAAACTACAGAGAAACGTATACCTTTTTGATTGAGAATCGTTTTTTAACATTTGAATGAGATTTCTTATTTTTACTTATTGTGAATGAAAATATCAATTTATTTATCAACGTCCCTGATGACTTAATAGAATATACATTTTTTATGGTTTCAAAATGTCGACACAAGGAAACAAGGTTTTCTACTTTTAACAACTTCCTGTCATTATTTGCAAGTCGCTCTGCAAGTGAAAGTCCTTTTCTGGATGAATTTGAATATTAATTAAGCGTACATAATTATTCAGCGTTTATGATAATAAAAAAACAATACGTTAAGTTATGTGTACGTGTATATATTATCATAAGTATTCCTAATATAAATATTTCCGTGTTTAATAAACGTGTCTATCTTTTGATTGGACGAAGAGGATTTGCTTGCAGAGATTGCCGAACTCGTGGGTGATCGTCGAAGAATTAACTACTGGCTACGCGTTGAATAAAAAAATAAATAGTTTTCACTATTCAGTGTGATTTACAAATTATATACATTTTTTAAATCTCAAGTAATTTTCTATAAATCAAATATTATGTGAAGAAGTTTTGAATATTAAATAATATGTGTTCTTAATTAGTTCAACATTTTTAATATTATTTCTATCCGTTCATAACTGAATATATGCGTTCGTGTATAACAATAAATATACATTTACTTAAAATTATAAGTTCTAATTAAAATATATTTACAGATTTGAGTATTTCTATCGAATGGACAATAGCTGAAAATTTATATCATGTATATTTTGTTACTTACATAACCTTACATCACCGCTACGTAATCAGTAGTATTATTTATATATTTCAAAACAAAATACAATATACCTATTATCATTTTCGGTGACGTACCAATTAATATAAAAATATCATTATGCCGAAAAACATAATGTTCACAGTGTGATAGCTAAAGAAAAAGAGAAATTTTTGTTTTTTAAACACTGCATATAAGTATCGTCCGTGCAATCGAACATTAGTGAAATATTGTTGGCTACTTTGCATTCCTTAAATTCTCATCTGTTGTCCGTGAAAATTCCAATAAAATTCTTATGGGGTTACATAAAAACCAAATCTAAATGTTTCACAAATTTGTAATACAATACGGAATCACAAACGAAAAATAAAAGGCAGTAGTGACGTATGCTATTATATTTTTAATAATAAATTAATAAAATAATAACTATCAAACCAACCAAAAAAAAAACCGGATGGGCCTCGCTCTACTGTACAGTTGGGGGTGGAGTGCACCTCGTTTATAGAATAGGTCCATTATTACAATGGATTTGTTAAATTTGAATGCAATGATAGATATCATTGTATACGAATAACGATTCTGAACGGAGTTAATATGTTTGTCTAGGATATAATACATTGTTATTTATAAATATTGTAAAAAGTATATTTTATTTTGAAACGATAAATATATTTTTCAATTAGGATGGGTTGGCAGTTGCATACAGCGACATAGTTTGTCAGTCTAGAATATTATACATTATATTATATTTTACATGTAATTTTAAGTCAATATTCGCTGTTCAAGCGTTTATAAAAAAAAATTGTGCCTATGGATTTTAATAATTTTTTAATGACATTAAGAACTACTTCTGTGGAATCTTCTATTAAATTTTCTTTTATATTCATTTAAATTTATCACCGATTATAAAAAAAAAAATGTAAAAAAATCAAATATTTTAAATGCCTATAAGTGGCTTAAAAATCAATATAATATTTTAAAAAAAATATGACATAAAGGAAATGCCAATCTTAACAGCTGGTAGAAATTTCAAAAATCTGCGACTTATACTTTTTGAATTATAACAAATATTTAAAATCGTTCGAGAATAAATTGCTATTTTATGCAATTTCGTAAATATTTGAATTTCAAACAGTCATACAATTTTTTCCTCTAAGTCTGGTAGAAATTTTCTTAAGATTTTTGAAGAGTAGCTTATAGATAACCTAGTGTGAAAATTTTGAACCTTAAGTATGAACAGAAAAAATTGTATGAATTTTTATCTACAAAATAACTTGCAAATTATCGTGATTTTTACACATTTTATACAAATTTGAGCATTAAGGGCTTATAAAAAAAATTGAGTAAACCGATCACCGATATTTTTTAGTTACGATAAGTTTAACTTATTATAAACCTTGTATTAAATTTTCAAGATTTTTCGGTTTGCCAATTAAATTTTATAGATGTTTAAAAACAAAAAATTTACAAAAATCGAAAATTAAAATTGTCTATAAATATTTCAAAATATGTCAAAATACTTTGAAAACTTAACCATGTATAGAAAACGTCAATATAAAGATTTGGTGAAAATTTCAAGTTGTTGCGGTTTTTTGTTATTGAGTTGGAGCATTTTTAAAAAATGTAATTTGTAAAAACGTGATTTTGCGTAAAATTTCCCGTTTTTTCGAAATTTTTTTTATCGTTATTTGCGATTTTTTTAAAAAGTATTGAAAAGTTGGATTTTAGACTAGCCAAAGTACTATCTACATTCACTTTCCTTTCAGAAAAGTTGCTATATAAGCAAATCGAAGCATTTTTACTGCCAAAAAAGGTGTCGTCAGACACAAAAATAAAAAAATAAAAATATTAAAAAAAAAACACACATCATTGTAAAACCAATAGATTCCATCACTCCGTTCAGAATCTAAAATATATTAATTATGCGTATTATAAATAAAAGATGCATAGATTCTCGAGTCACATTTCGAAGGGCAGAAAACCATTTTGAGATACAATTATTCGGAAAATTCGATATATCTTGTTACAAATCATGCGGTTGAATTTATACCACAAGACGGCGTTTTAACTATTTTTGAATGCATAGTATAATGTTTTTGATTCAAGTTATATCGAACGAATATAACCTGTTTATTATCACTGATACAATTCTTTTCAGAATTTTTATTTTTTAATGAAGTGCTCATTAGTTATATACGAGTACATTATTTCTTGTTTAAAAAATTCTCGAGGGGGGATTTCCCTCATTATCCTCCCTTAAATACGCCACTGAGTTAATTATAATAATAGTAACGTCACACAATTAAATAAGAAACAATTTGAATTCCGGAACATTTATCATTATTTATTTAACAGTGTTGTTAAATGTAAAAAAATTTAGTCAAATTATCGTAAGATAAAAAATTGTTTATTTATTTCCTTTTTACGCATATTATTCTGTAAAGTAGCAATGTACTTTTAAATTTATGAGAAGTCAGCCTTCTAACTATATTAATTTTGACTTCATATTTATGCACCAATAACTACGCAATTTATTTGCAACTAGGGTTTTAGAATTTGCCACTTGGTACTAAAGCTACAGTTAAAATTTTACGGATAAAATGGAGTAATATTTGTGTAGCCTTTTGAGAACGTCCAATTATCCCAAACTCGTGAATATGCATTATTACCGTAGAATAAGTTTAACAGAAAAACTAAATAATTCTACTGAATACAAATCAATTTGTTTACAATAAGATTTAGATAAGCAAAGATGAATTCGTCTAATTTCATAAGACATTTCATAAGACCGTAGTGAAATATGTTTATAATACAGAGTGCAGCGTAATGGACTCCCATATTTCAATTAATTATTATCGCGTAATAAAACTGATTAGATTAAAATGATTTATCACGATAGGGTTTTAAAAAAGGTTTTTCGGTTATCACAAAGGTCGTCACATATCCGTGGTCAGATGAACAAAGTGGTTTTGCTATTGAGACGTTTTTCAAAAACGAAAAACTGAGTGTGTAACTACGACGCAGAGGGCATTTCGTAATCGGTTTGGTTTGAATCCAAATGAAAGTGTCCCTGATAGAAAAATTATTATGAATTATGTACAAAATTTAAGAGTTACGGGATCTTGTACAGGTATAATTTAAGAGCACAGTGCAAAATTTGCCTTACCGTACGATACAACATTTCAAGAGCAGAGACATGTTTCCGAGCAGAACACGACGGAGACTGCTCTATTGATGTTCTGCAATAATGTTTTTGGTATTTTCACAGACTTGGAATATCCAGCTAGTTTTTCAAACATTGCAGATCCCGTAGTCTTTAAATTTCGTATCCAATTCAAAACATTTTTCCGATTAGGACACTTTAATTTGGATTCGAACCAAACTGGGTACGAAATGTCCTTCGAATCGCAGTCACACACTCAGCGTATTTGAAAAATGTCTGAATAACAAAAGCACGTTGTTCACCTGACCATGGCATAGTGACCACTAAAAACGTTGTTAACGATCCTACTTACCGTGATAAACCACTTCAATCTAATCATTTTATTATGCGATAATAATTAATTGAAATATGGAAGTACATTCCGCATCTTGTAATTCGTACGTCTTAGGTTATTTGTTCATTAAGTTAATTAAAATAAATTTCAATAAGTTGAATCTGAATACGACCAATTATTTACGCCTTAAAACGTATTTTAAACAAAGAATAATCACTATTCGTATTTTTGAATCCTACAACCGTACAAACTATTAACATGAACACTTATATGAATATTAACTTGTAGTATCCCTGCAATCGGTGTACTATAGATTATTACTATAGTTATTATAGTTGACACAGATCTATTTTCGAACCAACTACAGGAATACGTCGTTAAAACGTTTGCTAGCAATCAAAATGTAATAATCGTCATCGAATCGAATTGATGATTTATACTGTTTACCCCGTAAATTGGTTCGATTCTACGGTTAATACGCATCTACTTCAGGAACAATCATTGCGAACGGCCGGGGCAAGTCTACAGGAATTTACTGTATCGCACGCTTAAGATTTCGGCTAAAGTATACCGGGTGGAAAATCAGCTAAAACCAAGGGGTCGCGAACACGAGTTGCGAGCGTATATCGGCCACGAGTAGAAGTGAAATTATCGATAAGAAAGGATGAGGGATAAGGACTTATCCCGTGCGAACTGTTATCGGACGGCCTGACGCAAAACGAGACACTTAACGCGGCCGCGGTGGCATCGTGGACTTGACGTTCAAGATCTTTTTGATCATGATGTTGTTGGTCCGCGTGGTCTCGCTCAGCTTCGTCTTCCGGTTCACGTAAGAGTTGGCCACTTTCCCCGAGGCCTTCACCGGTACGATTTTCGTCTGGCTGTACGCGTCCATCAGTCGCGTCTTCTTCGCACCGACGTCCAGCATCGGGCACGTATTTTCGCAGCCCGGCACTTTTCGACGAATCGCGCAATCGCGGCTGTCCAGTTTGTCCTCCGAAGGCGACCATATCAGCAGCAGGTCGTCGTCGCCGGCGCCCAAACACATCGCTTCTCGTTTGCGCGCCATAGAATTACGGAAATTGCGAGTCACCAACGTCTCCGTGTCCGGCAACATTCTTTGCTGCATCGATGTGGCCACCATTTTGCGGAGCGCGGATATCTCGTTCGGCCGGTCGCTGTACTTGTCCATGGAAATCGGAGGCCGTGTGACGGATGGTCGAATCAAGCTTTTGCCGAACGCGGAACGAGACGCCGCCGTGGACTTGTCGTTCGTAGACGTTGTTTTCGGTACGTTTGCCACGGTCGTCTTAGCCGTCTTTCGACCCGTGGCCGCCGTCTTGGCGCTCGGAAATACCTTCGCCTGGGCCGTCGTCTTGGCCGTCTTTAGACCCGTGGCCGCCGTCTTGGCGCTCTGAAATACTTTCGCCTGGGCCGTCGTCTTGGCCGTCTTTCGACCCGTGGCCGCCGTCTTGGCGCTCTGAAATATTTTCGCCTGGGCCGTCGTCTTGGCCGTCTTTCGATCCGTGGCCGCCGTCTTGGCGCTCGCTAACGCTTTCGCATGGGCCGTCGTCTTTGCCGTTACCGCCGTCGCTGCTGTCTCCGCTTTCGTCCCCGCCCGGACACGAACATTCGCCGGGGTCACTGTCTTGGCCACCGCTGTCTTTGTGGCGTTCTTGCACACCTGGACCCGAGCGTTTCCCGTGGCCATTTTTCCCGTCACCGCACGTTTGGCGTTCTTGTACCGAACGCTCGCCGCGTTCGTCGTGGCCGCTGTTTTCGTACATAGGTCGTCGGCCAACGATTTCTTCAACGCCTTGACGGTCGGGTTTCCATTCGAAGCAGCGAGCTTTTCCGAACTTATTGGATGCTCGGAAATCATGTCGTCGGACATCGTCATCGTCTCGTGAGCCATCGGATTCTGGAAGACGGTATTAAAACTTAAAATAGATGCCTGTTGTTCCGTACTCGATTCGCTAGAATCAGCATCCAGCACCATGCGTTCTTCCGGATACATTTCAAAAACGGTAGACGATTCCATCTTGCCTAGTTGTTAGTAATGAGTTAAAATTTTATATGCTAAAACTGAAATCCTAGGAGGATTTTCGATCGTCGTATTGAAATGGCTGAATTATTGTCTCGCTAGCAGTATGTTGATTTCTTGTTATAACCATGACACTGATTACAATTTATAAATGTTACTATTGATTGTAGCTACTGTGCCGTTATAAGCACGAAAAAAAAAAAATTTCCGCCTTTTTAGATACCTATATAAATATGTCACGGTTCTGGGGTAAGTGAAGTTACATTATGTACACCACTATCGCGAACCGTGTCTGCTCTCTACCCAGCCACAACCCGTATATGCGACAACAACGACCCGGCAAAATCTCACCTACCTCGTACACCGGCAGAGAGGGGACCGTTGCCAGAACAGGTGACAGCGTACCCACCGTATCTGTAAAACGGCCTGTAATATTAAAACCGTCATGTGAAACACACCATCATTTTCACATATATAACAATATATATATATAGATATATCGAATACTGTTTTTTGTGACATCTGTCATATTTTCTAATTATTATTATATTGTGAAACCAGTGGTGAAACACTTATTATTATTATTATATTGGTTATTCCTCTTACCGTAAAAGCGAACTTGTGTTTTTGTTTTTTTTTTTAAATACAGTGAAACCTCTATTAATGGACATTTCTCAATAGTGGACCCTTCCCAATAGTGGACACTTCTAAATTCCCCGGCAAAAATGTATGCGCATATAAATGTATGCGTAATAGGTTTTCTCAATAGTGGACAACTCTCTATAGTGGACAATTTTTAATTCCCCATGGCTGTCCACTATATAGAGGTTTCACTGTAATATATAACATTGTTTGACTGGCTCGTCCGAGGACTCAACACACGGGCCGCGTCAAATAAATTATCTTATTTTATATCTTGATAAGAATTTTTATTTCTTTTTAAACCATCAAATTATGATATGGTATTGAAATTATAAGAACTAGGTACATTGGTAAAAGGTACATATTATTGACATTTTTCTCAAATATTATAAACTATAAATATGAAATAAAAATAAAGTATTAATACATGACATGTGTTATATGTATATGGTACTAAAGAAAAAAGATATACAAGTATATATATATATATATGCTAATATATAAAGTGAATATAAAAAAGAACCGGATGGGCCTCGCTCTGCTGTACAGTTGGGGGTAGAGTGCACCTCGTTTATAGGATAGGTCATTATTACATTATCATAAATTGTTAAATTTGAATGCAATGATAGATATTATTGTATACAAATAACGATTCTGAACGGAGTTAATATGTTTTTTTTTTTTTTTTTTATTGATCGCAAAGAATAACATCGACAACAAAGGCCATTAGTTACAAATAAGCTTATAATACTAAATAAGTGCTAATAATAGTAATTTTTTTTATATAAGATTAAAAAGTTTAGTTTGTTTCAGAAACTTAATTAAGTCAAGATTTTTTTTTTGGTTGAGTCCAAGTGCAGCGTCTAGGTTGTAGGATATCTTGTGCTCGGCCCGTTCTTGGTTGAACATTAAACAGTCGGCTATTAGGTGTTTGACTGTTAACAAGGTTCCGCAGGTTTGACAGATTGGGGGTTCCTCTCTCGCCATCAGGAAGCCGTGAGTAATTCTGGTGTGACCAGAACGGAGTCTATTGAGAACCGTATCTTCTTTACGGTTGAGGTTAGGATTAATCCAACGATGTATGTCTCTTTTTATTTCATTTAATTTTGTGTTTTGTATGTTCCAGATTTTTTGCCATTTATATTTTGTACGTTCATTTATGAGTTTTTTCGCGTCGTCGAATGACATTTTATTAATTAAGACGGTATCTTTGTTATTGATGGCAATTGAGGCATGTTCATCGGCTATTTCATTGCCTATTATACCCGAGTGTCCGGGTATCCACATGATAACGATATTTATACCCAGACCGGAAGCTAGATTGAGGTTGTTCAGAATTTTGGATGCAATATCACCGGGATTGAAAAAATTCTGCAGACTTCTTATAGTGCTCAATGAATCGCTGAGAATGATGAATTTCGAATGAGCTTCTTGTAATATAGCCTCAATAGCCATAAGGATGGCTATAGCTTCGGCTGTGAATATGGAGCAATCCGAAGGTAGTTTGTGTATAATTTTTTTATTTGGGAATATAATCGAGAATCCTACACCTTCGTGAGTTTTTGAACCGTCAGTGTATACTTCCTGGAAGTCTTTGTAGTTACTTATAATGCTTTTAAAGAAACTTTTGAAAATATTTGGCGAGGTTTGGTGTTTGAAAAGACAGCTGAGTTCAGTATTAATTAGATATGAGCTGGCCCAAGGGGGTTGAGAAATTTTTTCTTTGGTTATAATTTGCGTTATATCAAGGTTAGTGTCTTTCATCTCTTTTATGCAGAGGGGGTTGGTTTTTTTCATGAATGGTGTTATTTGATTTTGAAGATCTTGCTAAATATTTGAGATGTAATTCCAGCCTTTTTATATCGGGAATAGGTTCACCGGCGAGATTATAAATACTGTATACAGGACAACTGCGAAAAACTCCTAAAGCCAGTCTCAAACCGCAGTTATTAACACTATCTAGCCAGTTTAGGAGGGATTTGGAGGCTGTTCTGTAAAGGGATGAGCCATAGTTAAGTTTTGATTGGATTAAAACTTTATGAATTTTAATTAGAGTGTTTGTTTCCCCACCCCAAGAGGTGTGAGAGAGAATTTTTATAATTTTGACAGAATGTCCGGAGGAGGCTTTTAAGTGTTTGATGTATGGGTACCACGATAACCGTCTGTCAAAGATAACACCAAGTATTTTTACAGAGTTTCGATGTGGAACTTCAACTTTGTCAATTGTTATTTTTAGAGCATCAACAATCTTTTTTTTTGTGAAAATAGTACAGCTAGATTTTTCTGGAGAGAATTGGAACCCAGTTTGTTTTGCCCAATTTTCTAAATTATTTGCGGTAGTTTGAAGCAGACTTTGAACTGTGTTTTTGGATTTACTTCTGCACCAGAAGTTGAAATCATCGGCGTATAAGTTGAATTTAACAGGGTGCATACAGTTTTCTGTAATGTCATTGATAGCAATCAGGAAGAGAGAAACTGAGAGAGCAGAGCCTTGAGGGACACCATTTTCTTGAATAAACTCATCGGAAAGGCAATTATTTGCTCTAACCCTGAATGTACGGTTTTCAAGAAAATTGATAATTAAGTTCAGAAAATTACCTTTGCTTACTATTTTATTGAGTTTTACTAGAATGTTATGTCTCCATGTAGAGTCATAAGCTTTAGCGATATCAAGATTTACCATGCCCATAATTTGTTGATTGTTGAATGTTTGAGTGATGTCTTCTTTGATTTCGATCAGATTGTCTATAGTGCTTCGGTTTTTTCTAAATCCGTTCTGATGTGGGGAGAAGAAGGACTGTTTTTCTAAAAGCCAGTTAAGTCTGTGGTTTATAATTTTTTCAAGCAGCTTGCACATTGTGTTGAGTAACGTGATGGGCCTGTATCCTTCAATGCTGAATTTGTCTTTATCTGGTTTAAGGATAGGAATTACTATTCCACTCTTCCAGGTTGATGGCTATCTTCCTTCTGATAAAATTTTGTTGTAAAGAATTGCCAGTAGATCAAATGTTTTTTTTCCAAAGTTGTGAATAAATGCATAGGGAATTTGGTCTGGTCCAGGACTATTACTTTTGCATTTTTTTATGAAATAAACGATTTCTTGTGAAGTTATTGGATTGTTTAAAAGAATTTGATCGTTTAGATTCTCATTGACGGAGTTAACAATAATTGCCTTTTCACTTTTTTGTTTGAATAATTTGAATTGTGTGTTGAAATTGTTGTTGCTGCTGTTATTGTAAAAATATTCACCGAGTTTGTTTGAGATTAAATCAGAATTACTAATAAGATCGTTTGTGTTTTTGTCCACTAGGTTTATTTTGTTATTTCTACATAGACCTTTTAAGGATCTTATTTTATTCCATATAAGTTTACTGTCTACTTTATCGTTAATACTGCTAGTAAATTTTTCCCAGGAAGTTTTTTTGCTTATTTTAATAAGGTATTTTGATTTGGCTCTGAGATGTTTAAGAATTATAAAATCATCCGAGCTATTTGTTTTTTTGAATGTTTTTAAGGCTTCCTTTTTGGCTAATAATGCATCTTTAATGTGTTGGTTCCACCAAGGAACTTTGGGTTTTTGCTTTTTTGTTTTGGATTTTCCAATTGTTAAGTTACCAGAGTTTATTATGTGACTTGTGATGGTTTCTGTTAGCTGGTTTATACTTAATTTTTCTGGATTTTTTATTTTTGATATTTCTGTTTCAAGGAATTCAGTGAAAAGGGGCCAATCTGGGTTTTTTAGATTCCATCTTTCAGTCGAATTACAAGTATCATTGTGCCGAGAAAAAATTTGAATCAAAATGGGAAAATGATCACTGCTTGTGAGATTCGGTAGTACGTTCCATTCAGTACGCTGTGCCAGACTTGCGTTGGAGAATGACAGGTCTATGCACGAAAGTTCACCGTTTATAGGGTTAATTCGAGTTGGTTTAAGGTTGTTAAGAAGTACAAGATGATCATTTTCTAACATTTTTTCAATTTCTTTACCTCTATTATCGGTTTTTATTGAACCCCACTCAGTGCTGTGGCTATTAAAATCTCCTGACATTATGAATGGTTTGGGAATTTGATATAATATGTTTTCAATGTCATTTTTGTTAAAAATATGCTGGTTAGGAAGGTATATGTTACAAATGTTAAGTTCCATGTCATTCAGTTTAATGGAGGCTGCTACAACTTCTAAGTGTGAAGTTATGTTAATTATCTTACTAGGCAAATCTGATTTTATGTATATAGCTACACCGCCGCTTGCACGAAGACAATCAGTTCTATCAAATCTGTATTCTTTGTAGTTATTTAGAGTGCCCGTGTTTAAGTTGCTGAAATTAGTTTCTTGTAAACATATGATTTCTGGATTGTGTTCGGAGATTAGTAATTTTAGTTCGTCCAGTTTTCTAAAAAATCTGTTTAAATTCCATTGAGGAATTTTTATGTTTTTTGATTTCATCTTGATATTTTGAAGAAGTTTTAATGAGTAGATTATTGATTTATTGGATTCTGTTAGGCGCGTGTAGGATGAGCTTTAGGCTTTTATTAATTTTTATTCAATTTGGGGAGGCTCAGCGGTTAGAGCTTTGTCGAGAAGTGCATTGCAAAGTCTCGTCATTCTGTTTTTTAGGCTTGGAATATTAATTTTAGGCTTGATTATCTCTATGACTTCAATCATTTCCAAACATGTAATGTTGAACGGTTCGAGTACTGGGGCAGGATTGGGTACACCAAGCGTGTTTTCAATTATAAACTTGAATTGATTGTAATTTATTTTTTTGTTCGGTATTTCCTCAAATCTGCTTTTAATGGGCTCGAGTGTTTCATCGAGCTGTAAAACAAGATTTTCGATGGATTTATTTCGTTTTATTTTTTTTGAAGCCGGTTGAGATGTTTTATTAGGTATTGAGTTTGAGATAGTGGGGGGAATTTCTTTTGAGATCGTATCATGTGATGGTGATTTAAGGGATGACGAATCAGGTGTTAAACTTGATGATATCGATGAAAGTGCTGGTCTTTTCGTCTGATTGGTTGTATTAGGAATCAGAGATATACTGTCCTCTTGGGTTATATCCATAAGTACCGGATCATCTAGCAAGGCAGGTTGAATAGTGGTTGGAACAGTGCTGTTCGCATTAGGGTAGGCCATTGGTTCGGAGAGTGTATTGCATATGGGTTTATTGTGTACTATAATATCATCGGTGATATTGGAGTTGCTTATATAGTTGGTATAATCTTGGGAATCGTTTATCTTGGTTTTTGGAGCTTCTGACGGAGGATTTTTGCACTGTTTTGAGGTGTGTCCCTTGAGTTTGCATAAATAACAAGAAAGAGTATCATCGGAGAAAAAAATTCTGTGGGGGGTGTTTTCATGCATAATCAGGCCGGAGTTTGGTAATTTTTGGAAATCGTCGGGATTTATGTAAACTTGTCGTCTGAAGCTAAGGATATGAGCAAGTTCTGGAATGTTGAATCCCGCATTGACGTGAGTGATCGGGGATACTAATTGTATGTTGTGTTCTTTTAAGAGTAATATAATGCTGTCGTTTGGTATGGCGGGTGAAACATTAGAGATTATGATCCTTTTAGCCGGGTTAATTAATCTTCTAATTTTAATTGTTGTGTGGTCGTTTAATTTGATGCTGGGGTGATTATCTATTAGAAAATCAACGGAGTTTTTGTCATTGAAATAAATACAGAATCGGCTGTTAGAAATTCGGGAAACGAATTTAATGTTTTTTGGTGATATTAATTTGCTGATGGCAATGATGTATTCAATCTGTGGAAAATTATCAATTGTCTCAAAGACGATTGCTTGATCTTTTTTGGGAAGTGAAGCGTTGATAGTGGTTTCAGCGAAAGATTTTTTTCCAGCTGAGTATTTATCGGTTTGTATTTTCATGTTTAGTTGAGTTGCGGAGTTTATACTTGAAACACTTTGTATGCGGTTGGTGTTGTTGCTGGAATCGTCATTAGAGTTATTTCTGCCTATTGTTATAATTGCGTCATTGGTGTGGTTATCGGAATATTGAAAAATTGATTGAGAGTCATTAGTAGCGTTATCTGTCAAGCTATCGGCGGGCCCGCCGTTAACTATAGGGACATTGTGTTTATTATTCGATGTTTTTGATGATTGAATAAGTCTGTCTTTAAGACTTATAGCATTGGTGGGCGAATCCCCCATTTTTTTATGGTGAATTAATAATATCAAATGTTCATATAAGAATGGGAATCGACTATATAAGTATTCATATTACCTGTACACACGTCGTAAACTAAGTATGCTTCGAAAGCTAAAAATACGAGAGCGCGATGCGATAAGCGTGTTGCTCGGACGAGAGTGCACACGTAACTGTAATAATTATTTATATAAGCTACATGATATGCTAAGATTATTTGAAATTTAATAAGCTAACTGAATATTTAATAATGGGTAAGAAAACAGTTTTGCATTACATTTTAATGTATTGCAAGGAATTATATAATTTATTAAGAAATAAAAAAATAAAATTAATTAATTAGTTGTAGAGAGAATTTTAGATTCTGAACGGAGTGATGGAAACTATTTGTTTTACAATGATGTGTGTTTTTTTTTTTATTTTTTATTTTTTTTTGTGTCTGACGACACCTTTTTGGTAGTAAAAATGCTTCGACTTGCTTATGTAGCAACTTTTCTGAAAGAAAAAAGAATTTAGTTGGTACTTTGGGGGGTCAAAAGTAAAAAATTTTCAATATTTTTTAAATGCGACGGAAAAAAAAACCCTAAAAATTAAGGGAAAAACGGGAGTTTTTACGCAAAACCCGTTTTCGACAAAATCAAATTTTTTATTTTGCTATAACTCAAAAACTAATCGATGTAAATACTTGAAATTTTCACCAAATGTTAAGATTAGCGTTTTCTATACACCATTAAATTTTCAAAGTATTTTGACTTTTATTGAGCTATTTATAGACAATTGAAATTTTCAATTTTTTAAGTTTTTTTTTTAAAATAACGATCAAATTTTTTTGGCTGCCTAGAAAATCTTAAAATTTAATACGAGGTTTCTTATAAGTTGTTCCTTAACTGATAAAAAAAAATCTAAAATCGTAAGTCACAATTTTTTTTTATAAGTGCTCAAAGTTCCAATTTATACAAAACATGTAAAAATCACGATAATTTGCAAGTTATTTTGTAGATAAAAATTCATAAAATTTTTTCTGTTCATACTTAAGGTTCAAAATTTTAACACTAGGTTATCTATAAGCTACTCTTCAAAATTCTTTAAAAAAATTTCTACCGGAATTAGAGGAAAAAATTTTATGACTGTTTGAAATTTAAATATTTACGAAATTGCATCAAATAGCGATTTCTTCTCAAACGATTATAAATATTTGTTATAATTCAAAAAGTATAAGTCGCAGATTTTTAAAATTTCTACCAGCTGTTAAGATTGGTATTTCCTTTATGTCATATTTTTTTCAAAATATTATTTTGATTTTTAAGCCACTTATAGGCATTTAAAATATTCGATTTTTTTACATTTTTTTTTTATAATCGGTGATAAAAAAAATTTGGCTCGTAAAAAATACTTGAAAATTTAATAGAAGATTCCACAGAAGTAGTTCTTAATGTCATTCAAAAATTATTAAAATCCATAGGCACAATTTTTTTTTATAAGAGTTTGAACAGCGAATATTGACATAAAATTACATGTAAAATATAATATAATGTATAATATTCTAGACTGACAAATGATATCGGTTTTTTTTAAATGCTCTAACTCAAAAACGAAAAACCGCAACAACTTGAAATATTCACCAAATCTTTATATTGATGTTCTATATACATGGTTAAGTTTTCAAAGTATTTTGACATATTTTGACTTTTTTGTAGACAATTTTTCTAAATTTTTCGTTTCAAAATAAAATATACTTATTACAATATTTATAAATAACAATGTATTATATTCTAGACTAACATATCATCTCCGTTCAGAATCGTTTTTCGTATACAATTATACCTTTCATTGAATTCAAATTTAACAAATCCATTATAATGACCTATCCTATGAAGAGTCGCACTTCACCCCCAAGTGCACAGCAGATTGAGGCCCATCCGGTTTTTTTTTTTTTTGCATCTTTACATTTTCGACTTGTTCAAAATTGAATACTTTTACGTATAGTATCTAATAAGTCTTAAAAAATCATTCTCTAAACGTTTGTTTTTTAAAGTATTTTGATAATATAACTTCGCTCATAAATTGTTTGATATTTAGAGATATTAATTATATTAATTTTTAATTTATTAATTAATTAATTAATTAATTAATTAAATAATTATACGGGCTGAGTCCTTTAGACATAAATCTATATATATATAAAAGTCGATGTCTGTAAGTTGTGCGTTAATAACTCCAGACTACTGCACCAATCGTCCTGAAATTTTGCACAGTGCTTGCTCATGTGCCTCCGAAGGTTATAGGCATGATTTTATCAAAGTAATTAATAGCCCACTCCCCCACCTACACTCCCGCTACCAATCGTAAAATGTGTTGGTTATCGAACTCCTCAGAAACAACTTGACCGATTTTCATGAAATTTTCTGTGTATATTTGGTAGGTCTGAGAGTAGGTTTAAGGCTAATTTAAAAAGGAAATTGACCACCCCCGGGAGGTGCTCAAACAAGAATTTTGAGATTTACGATAGACATTTTTGTTAATAAATGGTTGCTATGGGGGTTATAAGATTTGAGAATAATATTTATTTATTAGTGGTTGCCATTGGTAATATATAAAATTAATATAATAATTATTTGGTGTTTTGTTATTTGTTAATTGGCTCTCATGATAACTTGGCTCCCATGGCTGGGTTGCACTTACTGCAGTGAGTTACACCAAAAAGGAGTTAAACAATCATAATTTTTTGTGAATTTTTCGGGCCACGAAGTGTACAGGATTAGCTATATTATATATAACTGAATGTTTGTGTGCAGATCCGTGGGAAAAAGATAGGCTGATTTAAAAAAGGTAAAATTTAAGTTTTTTTATTCATCGGATTTTAGTACGTTAAGGTTAGGTTAGGATTATGTATTATTTGATTATATTAATCCACCGTATTATGTAAGACTTGGTATAACTTTGATGCTTTATTAGAGTTAAATCATACACTTACGTACAATCAGCACTAGGTCGGCGATCTACCGCAGGTAGATTGCCTACCTGATAATATACTGCTGCAAATCAGAATTTTTATTCCGGGTAACAGAAAACTTAAGATAAATGTAGAACATCATCCATCGAAAATTAAATAACGAATTGAACAAAGTTTGAGTCATATAGAGTTGGTATATTTAACGAGCAACGAAGTGCACGGGATCAGCTAGTCTTACATATTTGTGATTAGTAATTTATTACTAATTAATCACTGATTACAGATGATATTACAAAAATAGGTATTAACTCATAAGAATAATATTTTACAATTAAAATAATTCGTACAATAGAAATTATACACGATTATGTAAATAAATCACTAAAGGCAGGGTCAGAATTGGCAAATGACTTAGATGCCTTTAAAGCTCATTAGCCTTATAATTGATTGTGGCATATGGGACATAGAAGAAAACGTTGGAACGAGATGAACGAGGAGGAATTTTGAAGCAGATTAGAGAGAGAAGGACAGGTGAATCGACAGTGTTGTTTAATAGACCTTTAAGGAATTTAATACTTGCAATACGGTGACGTGCGGCCAACGAAGCTAAACCTAAGTGAATAGCAATCGGCGTATAGATATGAGGAGTATATGGTATCTTAAGTATGAAGCTAGTACTCGTATAGCGTAGGAACCTGCGCTGAACATGCTCGATTTGCTTTGCATTATCTGCAGTATGAGGGTCCCAGACTACGGCCACATACTTTAAACTAGAGCGCACAAGTGCACAGAAAACGTTTTTAATAGCGATTCTAGCCGAAAGTCCTTTACTGATCGCATGACAAGACCAAGCATTCTGAAAGTCTTACAACACACGTACTCGATATTGACTGTTGGGTCAAGGTTGTTGCTAAGCTTGAAGCTAAGATCCATTTCGCACTCCACAAAACGAGCAATAGCTTTATTATTAAGGAAATATGAGGATTAAGAGAGAGTGAGATCTAGTAAATGTCATTATTTTGCATTTATCGAGATTAAGGGATAAACCTAAAGTGTTGAACTAATCAGAAAACCTATCCAAATCAGATTTAAGTTTTGTGCAATCATCAGGTGTGCCTACGCGCATATAAAACTGTATGTCATCAGCAAAACATAGAAAATGATAGTAGTGTAGAACACGATGGAGGTTGTTAGTAAATAGTGAAAACAATACTGGTGGCGGATGCCTCCTTTGTGGGATATTCGATGAAGCTAGAAACAAATTAGACTTAACATCAAAAACTTTTACCCATTGATACCTGTTGCTAGGAAATGATTTAAGTCAAGACAAAAGTTGTTTACCGAAGCCAGAGTCTTTAAGAATATGTATGAGTACCATATGATTGACTGAATCGAATACTAAATCGGTGTAGGTTACATATACTTGAGCCCATCATTAGAATGAGTCGTAAACATAATTATGGAATAAAAGATTACAAGTATTGGTAGATCATCTTGGACGAATTCTATGCTGTTCTTCAGCGAGGATAGAATTTTCGGATGGTTGAATGGAATTTAAAACTAGATATTCAAAAATGTTGGAAATATGTGATTGCATGGAAATGGGTCGATAATTAGATACAATTGATGGACTTCCAGATTTAGGAATCGGTGTTACAGAACTGAAACATAGAAAGAAAAAGACTTTCATCAAGCAATCTCTTAAAGAGAAACCAAAGTGGATAAGCATTAATTTATCTCAATTGATATAAAAAGTGACTCGAGAGGCCATCCAGACCAATCGACCAAACTTTTTTTAACGCATATAAGCTACAGATTACATCATCTATACTAAAAGTGGCATTAATGGGCAAGTCAAAAGTAGAAGTATCAAGTTGTATGGCATCTAAATCAATATGTTTAGTAAAGTATACTAAGGAGAAGTATTCAGAAAAGAGATTGACTGTCTCTTGTTCATTTGTAGAAGTGACTTCGTTGTAAGATATTTCATTTGGAATACAACTATTGCTCCAAAGAAATTTCCAAAAATCAATAGGCTTAGTCCTAAGGGCTTTTTCCTTACGTTGTAAGAAGTTCCGATAACATTTTTTCATTTCATATTTAAGTTAAGTTTGAAGTAAAGATAATTTACGATAGTCAATAATACTTAAAGAAGACTTAAATTTCATATGTGTCTTTTTTTTTTTTAGGAATAATATACGTTATAGATTTTTGGTCAACCAGGGAGGTTACTGTGTATAATATTGTAATTAATCAGATGTGATTTGTATTATTTATAATATCTTTTGTTAAAGGGTTCACCCGTTTATAACTAATAAATAAATAAATAAATAAATAAAAACAAAAGACTAAAAATCTAATCACATAATATTTTGAATAATAATATAAATCGACATGCACGGCTAACAACTCCAGATATAATAATAATAATACACAATTAGATGAACCACAGCGCACGAGGAGTGCCCAAAGGTTTAAGCTTGCGACACACGGAGTGTTTTACCCGGGGCACCGATGGCAATCCAGTTGACAAGCGAACGGTCGTACCCAGCTGGGAGGGTGGAGGAAATCGAATGTTTTAGAACATCGATATTTCCGAAATGGCTTTTGAATTGCCAGCATACCGGTTTGGTTGGTCCGGTACGGCAGATAACCACGTATATTATACAACTACATTATAAATAGAGAAAATTTTACGGCTAGAGCCGGAATTGACTTTTCTTGTTAGTTTAATTGGAGTATCAAGTTTGGACATGGAGGATGATGGGTTGATGAGCCGTTGAGCAATGCAATCGAAGACAAAATCCATCAGTAGAGTTTATGTTAATAGTAGCCCCTTAAATATGTGAGATGCAACTCAAAGAACAGTGATGGAGTAGATGAATTATTGAAACGAATTATTAAACGGTTCATTTTTATTTAGTATCAACGATTTTTAGGTTTATGTTTGTGTAAAAACAATTTTGTAAATCATCAATACCTTTAGATCTGTCATTGATAGTTGAGAAATTAATTTTTAGTGTTATAGATTTAATAATTTCACCCGTATTGGTTGATTAATCAGTATCCAATATGATCCACGTAATATGGTATAGCATTCTTCATGTCATACTTTTGGATTCGATGTACTACAAATTGAAATTGAATATGACTAACGGTAAAATTAAAATACAAATATTGAAATCTAGGGATTGACGTTCATTTTAATCCGATATGGGAGTACCGTACGCAACACTACCAATTGAAGAAATCAGATTCAATGTAAATCATTTAAATTTTATTTATTTGATTAAACGAAAAGACTTCAGCAAATAATTGAAATTTTAAAGTGTATTAATCGAAATCAATCATTGCTAAACGAATATTGTAGTAATTTGTTCAGGTGCCTGCTGAATTGAAAATTGAACGCTACGAAAGAATCAAAAGTATGCACTCAGTCAGGATTAACGAGTAGTCATGTAGATTGTATGTATTTAAATGTGTATTCTCCGAAAACCAAAGGAAAACTTTTGACCGTTATATTTAAAATTCACAGTGGTAGTTTTTTTTAAAGGGTATAATGTAGCGATTGGACTAAAATATTTTATGGACAAGGACATGATTGTGGTTACGATAAACTTTAAACTATAGGCGTATTAGGTTGGTCATGCGCATTAGAATATTTATTAATGTTTTATAATGGTTTTGTATTGTCGAACAGATAATAGGATTGTGTTTGAATAATTTATTCATGCATATTATTGGTACGAAAAACAATTAACTATTTGTCAATTACTATATTATAGTAGAACGACACTATGGAAGTTTATATGGTATCCGCTCTTTTCGGTGAAATGACATTTTAGCGAACGAGTACTTCGATAAAAGAAAATTTAAGTCTATGTTTATCTTGGTGAAAGGACGTTTTGTTAATGTATTTAATACTTTAGTATGAATATTTTAGAAATCAAGTATTATCATAATAACCCATTTTAGAAGTGTAATAATAACTTATTAGAAGTTCATTTTAACATTGCACATTGCGATTACATATACGCCTGTTTTTCTATGACAATGAAATAAAAACAAAAAAAAAAAGTCTACAAATTGTCATTAATTGGCATTATACACAGATAAAATCAGTTAAAACTTTTCATTATAATGAATATTGATTTTCGCGTAATATGTACATGTTGAATATGGAAAAATCGATAGATTAATCATAATTAAATCAACATCTAAAAACATTAAAAAAGGGTGGATAACTAATCAAATGTGAACAGATACATCCAAGGCTGATCGTCTGACCCCCTCCACTAAAAATATATATATTTTATATATATATATATATATATATATATATATAATATTTTGTCCTCCGCTATAAATACCCGTCTGATTTCCTTCCCATTGTCCTTAAAACTCTAAAAAAAGCTTTGATCGACTCCTGGTATTTACTTAATCCTAACTTTGCCTCCTAGCATAAATATATCTTCTCATCTATCCTTAACTCCCCTTGATTCTGGAATCTGGATCTTTCCCGGTCCACAATTTTCTTCTTTTCTCGACTCCACTTTGATCATAATCTTCTTCCTAATCACTAAATTCTCCTTTCACTTAATTCTCCTCCTCTTTGCATTCTATACTTGCTCGATAAGACTTAAATCACATTTTTTTCTCATATCCTTTTCTTTTTCTTCTCTGCGACTCATTATTCTGCAAATTCTCCTCTATTGGCTATTCCCTTAAAGTAATCCTATTAAATTCTCGATATTCTTTCGTTATATCATTCATCATTAATTTCATACTTAAAGCAGGGTTATACATTTAAATTATTTAAATTTATTTACGTTTATTTTAAAATATCTTACCCACTATGATGTAACATAAATCATATCTAATAACTATATTTTCACAAAAAACATAAAATCAATCAATTATATCTTTTGGATAAAAACAATAAAAATAATAATAATAAAAATAATAATGTGTGGTCTTTTGTCACGCTCATTCTAAAGCTAATTTGATTAATTGTGATTTTTCTGGTTTTCTGATTTGGAAAAAAGTCATTGAACATTATTATATTTTCATTTTTTTTATTACATCCTTTTTTCTATTTTAATTATCAAAAATTTCTTTAAATACAACATTTCGGATAGTATTATTAATTTTGTGAGAGTCTCATATATAATTGACCATTAGAATACTTCTGTACAAATCACGTCATTATCAGTATTGGTCCACGTTCGAAACGCGTGTAGCTTATCGATGTACGCAATGACCGTTGCGCAACGTTGCGTCAGCCGAATACGGTGTATGTTCGCAATGTGGAGGTTATGTCGCGAGGCATGTGTACGCGTGGCTCGTGTGCGGGTATATGGTTGCTGCGTTAATTATTACCGATCTTACGGTCTCGGTTTTGTGTTTTGGTTCGGTGGTGCGTAGCGTCAGAAGATCCGAAAATCGCTAAGTCCTACAAGATTGTACATTTGACGTCGTTATTACGCATTACAGATTGTGGCAACGTGGACGGTTCGCTTGATTGCCGCAAGACCGAAGCGAAGTTGTTTTGTCGGGCCTATGACGGTATTAAGATTTGATTTTGTGTAAATATGATATTATGTGATATTGTTTTTTATCTCGTGATAATAATAATTGTTAACCATTTATTATTATCATTATAATACGATAAGTAATGCTGGAATGTAATTGTACATTGGGCGCCCATTATTATTATTTGCGATTAATTATTATTTTATCCATGCATATTATACGTGTTTAACGCTACGCGCATTCGAAATCAAATTGATTATCATTTTTGTACATATTTATTATTAGTTCACCCTTTCTCTCCGGCGTACAAAGATATGATGCCGCGAGTCTATTAACTACACGTTAGTACTTTTTAGTACCACAGCAAATGCGATCTACTATCCGGTGGTTTCTGGGCCGGACTGTGTAGGTAAGTCACGACTTCACTTCGAAGATCTTCGCCACTGACTTTTAAGGTTTGTCCTTGGGATTTGTTAATTGCATTACATGTTTTAACAGGAAACTGTAATCCTTTAAATGCAAATGGAAATCTGTCGGGATTATAGGTATTCTTGGAATTAATACTAATTCGCCGATCGCAGGTCCTGACAAAATGGTTGCTTCTATGGCATACTTCATTAATCGCTTGATTTACAGTCTTGTTCCGTTGCAACGTGTGGTGATTTAAGATTTCGAAGCAACATTATCGGCTTATTATCGACAGCCAATTTTTAGTTTAAATTCATGTGAAGGCATTCCTGAAGGCGTAAGAGAAATAAGAAACTGTATGATAGTGAATGGTTTCATTTTTATTAACAGCTGTGTCTGTAGATTTATATATTCGGAATTCGGTAGTAATTTTTTTTTAAAATTATTTTATTAATTTTTTTTGCCATTACTTTTTTTTAAAAATTTTGAGAACCTAACCTACCCGATAACGATAAATTTAAACGATTCCAGTCTCTGGATCTAGACAAAAATTATTACAATTCTCTTTGTAATAATAGGGTCTGGATTTGTATACACAAAATTTTAAAATAGTATGCATTTATGCATTAAAAGATCTTTAAATATGCGCTTGATATGTTTTTATTTTATTTTGTTCAGTAAAATGCAAAAATATATTCTTACTCAAAATAAGTGCATTCAAATATATTTTATTCATTTTCTTCCATAAATATTATATAACTAAATTAAACAAACTTATTATCTCAAGAACATATATATTCTACAAATAGAGCAAATACTTTAGTAAGGAATAATAATAAAAAAATAAGAATATATTAATCGTTTTATACAATTTATTTGGTAAATAAAATATGTGACATATGCTTCATATGTAAATATGCCTATGACATATACTTAGCATATGCTTCATATTAGCCAAACATCTAAGTTTTTCTGGGAGCTATTCTTCATTGTTTTCTGATATAATTAATCCGATTTGATTTAATACTTGAATTATTTTATTTTTGTGATATAAAGTAAGAATTTTAGATTTAATAGAAAAAGCTTTGTGTATATGATAAATCATAATCTAGTTTCTACTGCGATACAAAAAATAAAATAATTGGTTTGATGAACTTTTATACAAAAAATGATTAAATATGCAAAATAGTATGCATTTTTATGCAAAATAAAATTTTTCCTATGCATTCCTTAATATACAAATCGTCCTCGTTTCTTATTCCCATCAAACTGCATATACACTTATTACAAATATGTAAATGTATACAAATCTGGACACTAGCAATAAGTAACATTTTACTAAACGTATAGCGTACACGTAAGTGATATAATGTATTGCCTATATAGTCCCTAAATATCGGTCTTATGTACAAGTGAATTATTGACCCTGAAATATTATAACGCATATATGTCTGACGTGATTTATATTTTTGCAAAAAACCAACGATGTTGTTATGATGTTACTTTTTATACAATATTAAATTATGTATATTCAACAATATTATTTGTACGTAACTATGGTTGTATATAGACTAACTACAACCGAAATAACTAGTATGCAGCCGAAGTATCGAATAGTAATCGTAATAAAATAGATAAACGATATTTGTAAATAATTAGGTTATGTACAGTTTGCTATAAGCGTGATTAAAGATATAATAAATAGAATATCTATAATCGTGGTTATAGGCTAGCTAATAAGCTAATGAGTTGATAACGATGACGCGTACGATCAATATTAGTTGAAAGCGTTTTAATTTTTACTACCTACATACTTGTCAGTTTTTGGTACGGACCGCGGATGTACGGTACGAAACAGTTTAATAGTCTTTAAATTCTCTCGGTTCGTGGTCATAATAACGGACACAACTAATGCAATAAGTTGAATATTAGTTGGTAACTTTGATGAACTGTGTTGCATTTATATGTAACTGTATATTTTTTTGTTTTTATTTGCGATTCACTCGAAACTCAGAACATCAAGCTGTTCTCAGATACCAATTTGTTTTTAACTATTTTTCTATAAAGTTTTTTATAAGAATAAATTAATACAAGTATGAAATATTGGTAAGATATTGTTCGATTATAATTGTATGTACCATTATGTATTTCAAACATTGCAGATCAGACATGTCGTTAGCGTGCAGGCAACTTAGGAAATTGCCTAGTGTCTCGCACTTAAAATAAATATGGGACCTTCAATTTGTCAAATATAATAGTGAAATATATTTAGGTACAGGAAATTGTACTGATTTTGCCTAGGACTTTGCATAAAATAGCAACGTTACTGATACCAAATATATTTTTAATTATATAAATGTATATCGTAAATAAAATTATAATAAAACGTTTTACACAATATTCATTGTTTTATAGTCAAAAATGAACCAAGTGAAATGGAATGTTGTTGTTCTTGCCATACTATTGGATTTAGTATACTGCAAATTGGAATTGGAAACAACAAATGGCAAAATTAAAGGACAAATTTTGAAATCCAGGGATGGACGTCCATTTTATTCCTATACGGGAATACCGTACGCAAAACCACCAATTGGAGAACTCAGGTTCAAGGTATATCAATACGAAATAACTCAATAACAAAATTTGTCTTAAAACTTTATATGTCTCACTAGTTAGACCAATTCTTGAAATATTTTCGGTTCTTTGGAATCCTACACAAATTGGACTTATTGAACCTCTTGAGCGGGTCCAAAGAAAATTTTGGGTATAAGAGAAAATTGCATGATCACATAAATGGCATCCATAGTCCATCCATCAGTCTTTACTTCTCTATTGTCAATCCAAGCCAATATTAATTTAGAATCTCTTGCTACTAGACAAAAGTCCATAGATATTTGTTTTATGTCTAAATTAACGAATGGTGTTGTATCATGTCCGGATTTATTACATTCATTAAATTTTAATGTTCCCAAATATAATTCGCGACACCGTTCTATATTTTCCATACCATTTCACTCACCTCTTATGGTTATAATAATCCCCTTGATCGTATTGCTCGAGAATGTAATGAACTAAGTAAATGTGGATCTGTACACAACAATTATATTTAGTAAACTAAATATCCTTAATATATTGTAATTATCTTTACCATAGGCAGTGCTATTGATTAATTTATCCTAATTGTAAACTTATCTTAATTATTTAAAATTATGCTTATTTATATTACGTCATGTAATTTAGTATTGTTTAAACTATTACCATCGAACTGTACTTGAGCCTTACAAAGGCGTTTATATCAATAAAGATAAAATAAATAAAATATCATTAGATCAGCGGCATAGATAAAATTATAACCACCCCTATTGGAAATTTCTCTCTTATTTTATAAAATATACAATAATTTTAAGACATAAATATAATGTTATATCGTGTTATCATTAAACAATGTTCACAGTTTTAACAAACTAAATTATAACAACTTTTATATTTTAACTTATGTTTAATCAACTCATTAAAATAAAAAAGTTGGTATTTATTTATGAGAGAAAATTTAAAATTTAAACCCTCAAATATTTTTCTGGCTACACCATTGCATAAAACTAAAAATTATTTGATTAATTAATCAAAATTGTACATCAATCGATACTAATAAAATAGTATACGTATATTATAATTATATTTGTTCAGGCGCCGGAACCTGTCGCCCGGTGGAATGATACATTGGATGCTACAAAAAAACCAAACTGTTGCGTGTCTGAACGAAAAACAGAATGCAATGAAGATTGTTTATACTTAAATGTGTATTCACCAAAATCCGATAAAAATCTTTTACCAGTTATGTTTTGGATTCACGGTGGAGGTTATTCTAAAGGGCATAGCGGAAAATTCGGCCCAGAATATTTTATGGACAAAGATGTAATTTTAGTTACGATAAACTATAGACTTGGCGTATTAGGTTCGTTATGAATAATGATATTTAAAATTGTCGTATTAACTTAATTTATATAAAATAGTTAAGAAAGATAAGTCCAAAAAATTTGGATATGTATATCAACGGCATAGAAATCAAAACCATTTTTCAAAGACTATGTTGTTTTGAAAGGAAATTATAAAGGTCAAACGGTTTTTGATTAGAGAAATGTAAAGCTATGGTTTTATTAATAATAAAAAAATAAAGCTGTAGTGATTTGTGTTCTCTCGTTTTCTGATATAACTAAAGTAGTTAAATATTTTCAAGTTTTTTTATATAATTTGGAAATTAAGATAAAAAGACAATTTTTTCTCAATCATGTGACAAACTAAAAAAAATCAATAAAAAAATGTTATGTATTTATAGGGTTTTTAAGTACCGAAGATGATGTGATACCCGGCAATTACGGGATGAAAGATCAAGTCGAAGCATTGCGTTGGGTACAGAAAAATATAGTTTATTTTAATGGCAATCCTAATCAAGTGACGATTTTTGGCAGTAGTTCAGGAGGCGCTAGCGTAGGATTTCATATGTTATCACCGATGAGTAAAAATCTTTTCCACAAGGCTATATTGCAAAGTGGTACTCCGGTTTGCAAATGGGCTATTTTACCTCCCGGGATTTCTCGTAAACGAGCTAATACAATTGCCACTATCGCAGGATGCAATTATAATACTTCAGAAGACATATTTAATTGTTTGAAAAATCTTCCAGCTAATTACATTGTTAATGTTCAAACTAAATTGTATGTAAGTTTTAATTCTATCTGGTTTACTGAAATTAGTACAATTATTGTAAAATTATGTGCGCTATAAAATTGAAATCTGAATGTTATGTAAGTGAATTATTTTATTTTTTTCAAGGCGTGGTTGCAACATCCCTTTGTATTATTTAGCCCCGTCGTTGAAAATTGTGATTCAGATCATAGTGCATTTCTTTGCAATCATCCAATTTACGATTTCAAACAAGTATCTTTTGTGCCCACTATTTTTGGTGTTAATTCAGGCGACGGTGGATTGTTTGTTTCTTGTACGTCATTACAATCATTACACATATAATGTGAAACGGTCATATTTTGCTTTATTATCAATGCGACCAACATTAAATCGATGGACGCATCTAAATTAAACAATAACCAATGGTTATTTATTTTTATTTAGTTAATGGTTATTAACCATTGTATTTTCGTCTATTAACTTATTAATTTGTATGTATCATCTGTTGGCAGCTCTATACAATACCACATCTTTGGTTCGTACGGAATTCCGGGAAAATTTCAATCGATTACTGTCCATAATGTTACATTATAATTACTTTACTAAAGAAGAATACATAGATGAAATTGGACAATTAGCGTTGAAAGAATATTTTCCATTGGGTACTGTAGATGACGATTCTCATTACAACGCTATTGATGTAATAAGATCGAAATGAAATACAATATTTAATCTATCTAATACCTATTTTTTACATTTACACACGCATTGTTTCAGATTTTTACTGATGGGGGTTTTATTCATTGTACTCTAGATATGGCGAAACAATTGTCGTCGCCTGTCTATGGTTACTACTACGATTATCAGAATATTTTTTCGTTTAACCGATTTTTTGGTTCTTGCGAAAAACCGCTTGGAGTTACTCATTGTGATGAACTCATTAGTCTATTTAAAATGAACAGTATAAATCCAGATGATTTAAATGAAAAAGACTTGGAAGTATCGAAACTAGTTATTAATATTTGGTACAAATTCGTGAGTTCTGAGTAAGTCAATTTTTTTTGAAAAAGTCTATAATGATGTGGAAAATATTGAAAAAGTTTTTTTTAATACTTTTTTGAATTTATCGAAACACCTTATTTTGAATAAATACTTTCAAAAATGTTTATAAAATATTGCTTATGTTGTTTACATCAGAATTATTAATAAGTGGCTAAATGCTGATGTTCTCTGCATGTATTTTATATTCCTTATATAAATTCTAATTTCGGAATGAAGGTTAAAATAAGATTTTGTATGGTCTTATACAAAACTGTATATAAAAAAATATCAATACATTTTAAATCAAAAATAATAATTCAAACTTATATACTCTGATATAACCGTATTATATAAATTATAAAAAAATTAATTCTCCGATTTCCTTAAAGACAGTTTCTACAATTTGTTTTGAAAAAAATTAAATTTCTTTTAGTTAATACATTTTTAAAATCAAATATGCATAAAACTGCTTAACTATGTTCACGAAATAATTGTCTTATAAAGTTTATGTAACATATTTTATATATGATATCTATATAATACGAGTATATAGACTCATTACTTAGCTTTAATGCATAGTACATTAATTAATTTTGTTTAAATATTTATTTATTTAATTATTTGGATTAAACGGGTTTTACAACTCAATTACAAGTGTAATATTAATCATTAGTGTTAGGTCCATATATCATTAAGTCGATTGCGTATAATTAACTATGAACTTATAATTAATTGTTATTAATAAATAATAAGGTGATATTAATATATTACACAACAAACAAATAGTTTTTTATTTATTAACATGTTGAAATATTATTCGATGTACAAATATGGATGTATATATTGCTTTTCAGGATCCCTACTATTGATGGATCAGACAGAGGAGATGCTTGGCCACTATTAAATTTTAATAAAAAATATACTTTTCTACATATTAACTCAAGTCAACCAAAAGTTATTCAAAATCCTTTTGGAGAAAAGTATACATTTTGGGACAACATTTCTCATTATTTTCAATCAAATCGAACATCTTTACGAAAATCACCATACATAAAAAATGAACTGTAACTTTATCATAATCTCTTTTAGAAATGTCATGAGTATCAAAATGTATTGACTAAAGATATTTAAAAGCATTGTATACTACATTATATAAGAATACATTTTAATCCTACAACATTTTAACTATCCTTTATAAATTTAATTTATTTATTTTACATAAATATTCAAAGAAAATAATAAAAAATAAAAATCTGAGGAAATTTTAATGTTTTTGAGTGTTGAATACTTACAAATTACCAATATTAAAAAATATTGATTATTTAATCTATTTATCTTATTTAATCTAGATACTTCAGCGACTGAAAAACACATAGTAATAAATCTCATATATTATAGTTTTTAAATGTAATATATACCTATATGTTATAATATCATACAGTTGTTTTTTATTTATATTCATTCGTTCATTACAGATTATTGTCAAACGTCATGGTATGCCTTTTGTTAATAAGAACTCTTTTTTTCTTATTAAGTGTGTGTGTGTAGAGGATGATATTTATGTTAAATTGTTATTTTTTAACATAACTATGATTATAACAGATATAAATTTTATAATAAAAAACTACGTCGACTTGATCGATATATAGTGTATATTGTATTCTACGGCGCAGAGATAATTGAGCTCCCATTCTGATCAGCAAACGCTTAGAATCTAAGCCTTAGATAATAATCGACCCATTGTTGACAATAATTAAATTATTTATTAATTATATCTAATAGCTAATTAGAAAAAGGTTAATATTCCAAAAATTTGATTTTTGGAATATTAAAAAAAAACTGTTTATTTCTTTAATTTTTACTTGAATCGAAAACTTGTCTGTTTGTCAATATACGTAACTTACCTAAGCTTTAACCTCCAACATTTTGGGATCTTAATAATCAACATTATTTTTTTAAAAAAAAAAATATTTAATGAACTGGAATATTATCTTTTTTCTTCTGACTAAATGTTAATGACTTAAGACTAAATATTTTAAAAAATATTTAATATTTCATCAATTATTCGTTTTTATTTTATTTAGAATATTATAAAGTTTTGTTTTAAATAATTTAGTTTATTAAAATATATAACACTGAATTTCATTAAGTGTTTAAACATTTTTTTTAAAAAAAAATACAAATTTTATTTCTATTATTATTATTATTTGCATAATTTAAAGTTGGTAGTTTCAAGATTTCGTCATAGAATATTTGATATTTTTGTGGGATATAATGTCTAACTTTTAATATTTCCTGAATCTTTTTAGGATTTACTGTAATTTTATTATTACAAGCTCTGTCTTTCGGGAACAGCACGTCTTCTTTGGTTTTATCGAGTTTAAAGTTATGTTTTAAAGACCATCAGTATAGTATGAAGCAATCACATAACCTTTTAGCTCACTTCTGTACATTAAATACTTATACTGGCTTATGCAGAGCTTTTCACTCTTTTTTGCATATCTTTTGTTGTTTTTTAAAAAAGTATTGCCCCGATTTATGAAAGTTTAGTATGTTTTCATATTTTATGGATTTTATTTCACATTTTGGTGAGTTCCTTTTGGCTGTATTAATAAGATGTCATATTGACTAGGTGGTATATAAATTTGATCATATCTACATACTGACCGCTTTCTTACTAAACAATTTTGGTCACAGGATAAAAACTATGCCCTTGTACTGGGAATTATTGGTGGACAACGGAAAATCTGTTATTTATTGCCATAGCCAAAAGTAACCTAGAAAATATGTGGTTTCTATTTTGACCACCACAAGTATCACTAAATACATGAAGTTCCTTTACTTCTACAGGTATCGTGTTGAAATAATCAAAAATAAAGCTAAAAACTTAATTTGGACCTCTTTTGGCAGTTCCTTCGGTGTATGTGTAAAGTACAGATCTTTGTTTTCCAATATTATGTGAATATTAAATACGTAAAACCATAACTTCCATAGGCAGATTTTCATTTCCAGGACTGACATGAATGAAAGGGGGAGGTTTTGTATGTTATTAAATGTTATAGCCACTACGTCATAATATGTTATTGTCAAAATATCTTACCATGTTGCTTCGAGCTAGTTGAAATATAATAATTATGATACAACAAGTAAGTGGAAGAAGTGAGTGGATTACCATTTCAAGAATATTATCTTTCTTTGACTCAGCGTAAATTTCAAGGCTAAATATATAACCTAAATTTCAGTGGAATATTATTCTTTATAGGCTCATAATATGAGTACTAACCTCTCGGTTACAAAATGTCTCTATCAGTTTAATTTACGTATTTTTGGAATATTAACCATTTTCTAATCATTTCATCTGTTAATGGTGTATACAAATATTTAAAGTTTTCGTTGACAGTCAACTTGGATTATAACAAAAAAATGTAAGTACTTTATAGTTCATACACAATAAAAATATATTAAATACTAATAACACGATAACCATATAAAATGGTACGTAATACTTTTAGTTTATTATATATGATATCTCATTGTTTTAATTAGTCTCTTATCGATAAAAGTGTATGAATAATTATTTAACTTAAGGGTTCTCAAACTACGAAATGCGTGCCATTTGTGGTACGTGAGAAACTGCACGGTAGTACGCGAAAGGCCGCAAGGTATGGAAAATGAATAAATTAATTTTCGTAATGAATTTAATATTATTTTGTATTCTATTGAAACACCATAAAGTGTGAATAGTTATTAATATTATTCTGAATAATCGAAAATACATCAATAAGTCATAATTATGTAAACTTAAATTATTTTTTTAATAATTAAGTATACATTTACATTTTACCACCTTTTCATTTTGTCTAGTTTTATTAGAACGTTTTATATTTATATTTTTAAACAATAATAGTACATGACTGATATAAAACACATGAGTGTTAGACCAAAAAATAAAAGATTGATAACCCTGAACCTTTGCATCAACTTTAACTACACTGTTTTATTTTGATACTTAATATTATTTTATATATATATATATATATATATATTTCAAGTACCAACTAATAATGCATTATGATAATTATTCTTCTACACTAAAAGCTGAACTATTGATATGGTGTTAACTTTTAAATTATTAATATCTTATGTTGGTTATCATGTTATTTTTCGGAAAAGTTAATTTTTTACATGCATACAAGTGTAACGTCAATTGAAAACTTATAAAATAATATAATATCGTTAAACTAGTCCATATTATAATAAAATTAATTGATCATCGTATGTAATTTTCATTATAAACATAAATTTAATGATTTTAATATGCTTTTATGAATAGTAATATTTATTGCAGACTTAAAACTACAGAATATATTATTGGTTTTGACACCGCTCAATTTAAGTTATATTTTTTATAAGCAACTCAGGGATTACATGTTTCTTGAGGTTTGGTATTGAACAAAAAAAAAACATAGTAAACCAGGTTTTTAAAATAAAATTAACTATAAATAATTATTAAACATTTTCTCTATCAATTTTCCTTGATACTTATAAATAATCTAAATGAAAAATGTACGATGTTCCTTTTAGATTAATTTTGATTAACAAATGAGAATAGTCACGTGTAGAAATGAATTGATGACAAAAAATGTTATACTTGTTTTAGAATAATGTTTTAAATTTTCAAAAATAATATACAATTTTAAATATATATATATATATATATATATTTTTTAATTTGAAGTTGCATAGCTTTAGTAATTTAAAAATTGTAATATGTGATACTAATTTAACATTAATTTAAGATACGTAATGTTGTAATGAGATATTTTAATTGAATTATATATTATTTGATTCTTTATATTGATATTGTTCAATTAAATTAGTCTTATCTACAAGTTCGTGCTGCAGTGTATACAGTATAAAGTTATGCAATTAGACACCGTTATTGATTATCTTATCACGGTGCAAACCTTTTTTAATTATCAATGATAATTTGATTCCATTGATTATTCGTAGTTAGAATTTAGTAGTAAAATCAACTTGAACTGTTTATTAACTCAGAAATGTATATTAAAATTATTGAGCAATATTTTTTTTTTTTTTTTTTTATATTAAGGCCTTTGAGACCATCCTGCCATAGAACAAATCCTTTCCCATTCTTCTCTATTCTCCGCTACTTCCTTCCAGTCCCTGTGATCATATTCCGCTCCGCCAGCACTTAGGAAATCTTTTTTAATTCCATCTTCCCAGCGTAGCCTTGGTCTACCCAGTGGTCTTTTTCTCTTTGGGTTTTCTTGGAGTACCATTTGAACCATTGAATCTTGCTTCCTATAGAGCAATTAAATAATAAATGTTCATTGTTTATTGAATAACTTGAAAATGTTTTAGATGAACATATTATTATGGAACTTCATTGCTGTCCTGGTGTTCTTCGATTTTGTATACGGCCAATTGGAAGTGGAAATAACGAATGGTAAACTGAGAGGAAAAATTTTGGAATCTAGAGATGGACGTCCTTATTATTCTTATACGGGTATACCATATGCAAAACCACCAATCGGAGAACGCAGATTTAAGGTATGTATAGTGTAAAAATAAATAAAAACTACGAACATAGGTTTATGTTAGTATTCCGTTGATTGAAATTAATAGTAATAGAACAGAAAACTAGTTTTGACCAACCTACAATTTTAAACAGCCACCCGAGTCCGTAGAACCATGGACTGGAATATTGGACGCTACGAAAGAATCGAATATATGTACTCAACAAGGATTTACGGGTGGTCAAGAAGATTGCTTGTACTTAAACGTATACTCACCAAAAACCGATAAAAGATTTTTACCAATAATGTTTTGGATTCACGGAGGAGGTTTCAATTGGGGCCATAGTCGGTCCGGTGTATTTGGTCCCGAATATTTCATGGACAAAGACATGATATTGGTAACGATTAACTACAGGCTCGGTTTATTAGGTTAGTCCTTTCGTATTGTTGTCCGGCATTTAAATTTGTCATAATAATTTTAAATATTCGGTGTACCTATTAAGGATTTCTCAGTGCCGAAGACGATGTAATATCCGGCAATTTCGGAATGAAAGATCAAGTCGAAGCATTGCGTTGGGTACAGAAAAATATAGTTTATTTTAATGGCAATCCTAATCAAGTGACGATTTCTGGCGGTAGTGCAGGAGGCGCTTGCACAGGATTTCATATGCTATCACCGATGAGCAAAGGTCTTTTTCATAAGGCTATATTGCAAAGCGGTACTCCGGTTTGCAAATGGGCCATTTTACCTCCCGGAATTGCTCGGAAACGTGTCCATTCGATTGCCACTATTGCCGGATGCAATTATGATACCTCAGAAGACATATTGAAATGTCTCAGAAAACTTCCAGTTGAATATTTAATGGATCTCCAAAATAAATTGCATGTAAATATAAATACATAATTGTATTAAAAATGTAATGGTTAAGTTAATATGAAAAATCTGAACATTCCGAAATGGTGATTACTCAGAATGTTTAGGTGTTTATTATTATTATTATTTTTGGTGATTATTCGTTGCCTAGATTTTATAAATTCGATGGAGTTTTTGTATCTATTAGTCTACTATATATTTGTTTTACTATTATTTCATCATGGAATAATTTTGTTCATATTACCTTCCGGGTACCAAATTTATAATGACACCCACCATCAATTTTTTGGTGGTTTATTGAACTATAGTTTTTATAATAAAAAATCGCAGCATTTATCAGTTTTAAATATTTTAGTGATGTACATATATTGGTATATTTTGTTATTACTTAACAAGTATCATATACACATATGTATGATCAGTAGCGTAGCCAAAAAATAATGTTGAGAGGGGGGGGGAGGGTTTAAATTTTAATTCTCTCTCTAAAGTGTCTACTTTTTAATTTTAAGAATTCTATTAAAGATAAGTTAAGACATACAATTTGTTATAATTTAGTTTGTTGAAACAGTGAATATTGTTTGATGATGACATGGTATAACATTACACTAATATGTTAAAATTATTTTATATCTTACAAAATAAGAGACATTTCGAGAGAATTATAATCCGTTGACCCCCTCTAGCTACGACGTTGTGTATGACAATAATAATATCGGTTTCAAGAATATTTTACATAGAAAGTATGGTTTAAAGTATTTATAATTTTTATCCTTTTGCTTTATTATGTATTTTATATTTAATGTATTCCAACTAAACAACTATAATTATTATTTTTAGCCATGGCTCGATCAACCTTTTATTATATTTAGTCCTGTTGTTGAAAACTGTAATAATAATGATCAAGAGGCGTTCTTATGTCATCATACGCTGTATGATTTCAAACAAGAATCTTTTGTACCTGCTATTATCGGTTTTAATTCCGCCGAAGGTGGATTATTCGTTGCTCGTAAGTTAAAAATAATAATTAAAAATTATGAAATCGGTTATCACTGTGAAACACATGCAGTTTTTTTTTTATTACGTAGCTTTATATAACAAAACGTCATTATTACCCGACGAATTTTTCACGAATTTTAATCATTTGATGTCCGTTATGTCAAATTACAATTTCTACACAAGTCCGAAACACATTGATGATATTGGAGAGAAATTATTAAAAAAGTATTTTCCAGATGGACGAATGGGTGATTACATACTTTTGAACGCTGTTAAAGTAAGCTATTTAATTGTATTACAATTATGATAATAAAATTAATTTAATATGAATGTGTGAATGAATTTCAGATGTTTACCGATGCGATGTTTACTCATTGCATTATTGATATGGCATTTACATTTTCCTCTCCTGTGTATAGCTATATTTATGATTATCAAAATGAGTTTTCGTTTAATAAAGTGTTTGGATCGAGTGAAGTACCTTTAGGAGTCACCCATGGCGATGAACTAAATAGTTTGTTCAAAATGAGTAGTATTAATTCTAATGAGTTGAATGAAGATGATCTTCAAGTTTCAAAATTAATCGTCAATATTTGGTACAAATTCGTATCGTCCAAGTAAGTAAAAGTGTATTAATTTAACAAAAAAATTACTTCACAATTTATATGAGTTATTAAAAAAATTTACATTTTTGCCTTTTTTTAACTATTTTTAAATAGTCATCATATCACATGGTTAGTATTGATTTATAAACTAAAGCTACATTAAGCGTACTGTTAAATTATTACTTTAGGTTCTACAAAAATATCTACTGTTCTTTTCACAATCTTTTAAAACTATTGAAATAAACATAAAAACTGTTTGCATTATATTATTTCATAAAATGCATAATAAGTATAATTATCATGTTCAATATTAACTATGATTTTCCTTTTTATTATTAATAATTATTTTTGTTTGTGATTTGATGACTAAAGCTTAAAGTTTCTTATAGAAATTTATTATTAAGATTATTCGTACAAATAATTTTATTTTCATAAAAAAATATGCATACATTTATTTAAATAATAATTATAGTTGTATACATTTAAAGTATTATTTTTATTATAATGAGTTAGAACCAAAATTAATTTTTTTCGATCACAGTTATATTTTTGAGAAATTCTTATGAAACATAGAAAAACTGAACTATTTGACAGTGTAGTATTTGTAGTGTTTGTAGTATATATTTTAATTTTGCAGTAAGCCTACCATTGATGGAAGAGAAAATGGTTTAGCTTGGCCAACATTTACTCAATCAAATCAAGTTATGCTGTATTTGAACTCAAGTCGTTCTAGTTTATTTCAAAATCCATACTCCGATGATTATGAACTTTGGAAAAGTCTTCCTTTTGATTTTAAAAATAATGTCTAATCAGAAGTAATATAAATCAGTTATTAAAATTACCAAGTTGTATTACTTACTATTTGAATTAAAATATATAATTATGTATCGATACAGTTATTGTTTCCATTTTATATATAGTATAATATTGAAGAATTATTTAGACAGTTCTAGATAAGGTTTGGGATTACAGTTCCTATGGGCAATGGTAAACTCTCCAGTGTTGATATTATGTTTACCTGTAGGAAATGTTGTTAATTCTCAGGAGTTATTATATTATTGCTGCATTATGGCTACACTGCAGGCATTTAATTAAGTAAAAGTTATTTTATTATACATATTTTTTAATATACACATATGTATTTAATACACAATTTACACAGGTATTTATATGACTGATAAAATATATACATTGAATATATGACAAAGAAATAATATTCCTAGATAATATAGCACATCTAATCAAAATAATACTAGCAAGTAAAAAATATATATACTACTATGTAAACAAATATTTTAATTTTTAATTTTAAATTATTAGTTTAAGCACTTTTTAGTATAAGTAAAGAAATAGAAATTAATAAATAAATACAACATAACATCTACAGTGCTACTATTTAACGCGACTTTAAAACTTTACCCTTTCTCTTACAAATCGTCTAGTTATATTCGGCAGAGTTTACATGTTTCCGGCCGGTAGTACTGGAGTAAAC
This sequence comes from Sipha maydis, assembly GCA_034509805.1. NCBI lineage: Eukaryota > Metazoa > Arthropoda > Insecta > Hemiptera > Aphididae > Sipha > Sipha maydis. The sequence goes on from JASXSY010000580.1 coordinate 89,123, forward strand.
CTGGGAGAGTACAAGTCATTAAAACCGGGAGAGTTAACAATCACCCATTCATGTACGGGTTACTAAACATCAGTATGATATTTTTGTTAACTATTTATTTTTTATAATTTATAATAATTTATTAATTATTTGTTAATTATTAATTAACTATTTGTTAATTGTTAATTAACTATTTGTTAATTATTTATTAATTATTTATTTATTATAATTATTATATTTATAATAATTTAAAGTTATGATAAAAAAAAAAATAAATAATAATTAAATTTAAAAAAATATAAAGAGAACACTACATTACGGTTGTACAAACATGTTTTTTTGTACAGCCAAAAGGAGAAAAAGATACTTATGTGTCTCTTTGGACGCTGTGATAATATTGTTGCTTTTGATGATTCGGCAATTGCTAGAATTCAACGTGGGCCACTTCCGCTTCTTGACCGAAAATCACGTTTGTTGACTTTTTTTAAATGTAGTTAAATTCATTATAATTAAATGTTCCGGTATGTCCTTGTAAGGATAATTGTTAAGATTGTATTGAGACAAGTCCATGATTATCGTCGTTGCGGGAAATATTTCGATAACTATATTTTGTAAATTGTTCAAAACTTACGTCGGGATAGGACTGTGGGTTATCACGGATTATGATATAAAAAAAATTAAAAAAAATTACGTTATCGGGTGTGTACCAAAATAATCATGGTACGTAATGCAGTTCGAAGGTGCGACGACAACGATATACGTCTAATTTACAATAATGCGGTTGATAAATGGAAGGGTTAAAATAACGGTGAAACCCGAAAGCGCAAATCAACCTTTTTTTTCGATGACTCAAAAGCGCAAAAAAAAATTGTACTATTTGATACAATATTTTACTGACCTAAAGCGTGATGCTCGTTGCTATCTATGTATAGGTACACGTGGCCTTATCCGTTCCACGACAGATTGCAGCAACGCATTGCGACGATTATTGCATTTGTCTGTGTTTTATCGTTACACATTACGATGGCAGTTGATAATCATTTAAGATGACTATAGTCTATAATATACAATATAATAAACAATAGTGTATACAGTATAAACTTACATTAAATAGGATTTTTGATAACTATATAGCTTTGCAACTACATAGGTGCCTATATAGATATGACTTATATAACTTATTGAGCCGTTTTATTTTTAATTTAAATTCGAGTGTCTTAAATCGTATATACCAGATATCCACCTATATCAGCTGGTGTCTGTGCTACCATCGTGTCACGTGTGTCTATGTGTCCGATTTTCGCTAAAATTTAAATTATAAGTTTTCAAAAATTTATTATTAAAATGTCATTTACATTAACCAACACAAATAAAGGTGTATTGTGTATTGTTTACAATCATTTTAAGTACAGACATCAGCGAGTAATGGCAAGCGGAGATATATCTTGGCGATGTACGGTAAGACAATGTACTTCTACTATTCAAATTAATTCTAAAATATCTAATATTATGACGGAAAATGAAAATATATCTCATAATCATAATACTGTGGAAAATCGGGATATTCAACGACATATAGTTCGTAATAATTGCAAATGAAAGGCGACTGAATGTATTTCGGAGCGACCAAATAAAATTATTCGTCGTGAACTGATGGCGGTTGAAACTATAGAACTATTACACAACGATATGTCTAGTATAAGAAAATCCATGTATAGAGAACGTCGAAAAATAATTCCCGCAGCACCTACTTCATTATTCGAACTCATCCAACAATTAAAAATCAATGGTTTAACTACACATCGTAATGAAACATTTTTCCATGTGGACGAAGAGTCGAAAATCGTAATATTCACGACAAACAGTAATTTAGAATATTTAGTCAATAATAGTTATACTATTTTAGGCGATGGTACATTTTACGTTTGTCCCGCTCATTTTGAACAACTCTATACGATTCATGTTCTACATAAATCAATTTACGTCCAAGTAGTATATTGTCTATTACCATCCAAAACATTTATAAATTTGATTTGCGCTTATGGGTTATTTAAAAGGTAACTTTTTTTTGCGCTTATGGGTAATTATTTTTGCGCTTTTGGGTTGCATTTGGGTCGTATTTTGCGCTTATGGGCTACAGCCTAAAATAAATGTGGAAGTGATTGTTATAATAATGAAATTTAAATAATTACTGTCATTGTGGTGGAGATACCTTATAATTTGATGACTTTTCGAATTAAAGAAACATTATCTGAAAATATTGCAAAATTCAATGAAATAATATTTTTTTAAATATGTTTTCTTCATATTTGTACTGTTATACTTATTACTTTTATATGTTTAGTTATATACTTACAGTGTTGTAACTTTTTTTTTACACAACAAACCTATAAGAGATAGAAGAAAATAATCAACCATGGGTATAGATAATAGGTATAATTTTATTTTTCAATAGTTTAATGTGATAGAAAACGCGTTATTTTGGGTGATTTAAGTAAGAGAAATATAAGTTTTAGTAATTCCCGATGTCCGACTTCTATTTTGAATGTACGTATGAATTCATCATCTCTTTTTCTAGGGTACTAACATTTTAGATTCTGAACGGAGTGATGGAATCTATTGGTTTTAAAATTATGTGTTTTTTTTTTTATTTTATTTTTTATTTATTTTTTTATTTTTGTGTCTGACGACACCTTTTTTTGGCAGTAAAAATGCTTCGATTTGCTTAAGCAGCAACTTTTCTAAAAGGAAAGTGAATGTAGATGGCACATTGGGAAGTCAAAAATCCAATTTTTTCAATACTTTTTAAAATAATTGAAAAAAAACGATAAAAAAATTACCAAAAAACGGGAAATTCTACGCAAAATCACGTTTTTACAAATTACATTTTTTTTAAATGTTCTAATTCAAAAACGAAAAACTGCAACAACTTGAAATATTCACCAAATCTTTATATTGGTGTTCTCTATACATGGTTAAGTTTTCAAAGTATTTTGACTTCTTTATAGACAATTTAAATTTTCGATTTTTGTAAAAATTTTCTTTTTAAACATCTATAAAATTTAATTGGTTGACCGAAAACTCTTGAAAATATAATACAAGGTTTATAATAGGTTATACTTATCGTAACTAAAAAATATCGGTGATCGGTTTACTTAAATTTTTTTTATAAGTTTTTAATGCTCAAATTTGTATAAAATGTGTAAAAATCACGATAATTTGCAAGTTATTTTGTAGATAAAAATTCATAAAATTTTTTCTGTTCATACTTAAGGTTCAAAATTTTAACACAAGGTTATCTATAAGTTACTCTTCAAAAATCTTAAAAAAATTTCTACCGGAATTAGAGGAAAAAATTTTATGACTGTTTGAAATTTAAATATTTACGAAATTGCATAAAATAGCGATTTATTCTCAAACGATTTTAAATATTTTTTATAATTCAAAAAGTATGAGTTGCAGATTTTTGAAATTTCTACCAGCTGTTAAGATTGGTATTTCCTTTATGTCATATTTTTTTCAAAATATTACATTGATTTTTAAGCCACTTATAGGCATTTAAAATATTCAATTTTTTTACATTTTTTTTTTTTTATAATTGGTGATAACTTGAAAATTTAATAGAAGATTCCACAGAAGTAATTCTTATTGTCATTCAAAAATTATTAAAATCCATATGCACAATTTTTTTTTATAAGCGATTGAACAGCGAATATTGACATAAAATTACATGTAAAATATAATATAATGTATTATATTCTAGACTGACAAACTATGTCGCTGTATGCAACTGCCAACTCATCCTAATTGAAAAATATATTTATCGTTTCAAAATAAAATATACTTTTTACAATATTTATAAATAACAATGTATTATATCCTAGACAAACATATTAACTCCGTTCAGAATCGTTATTCGTATACAATGATATTTATCATTGCATTCAAATTTAACAAATCCATTGTAATAATGACCTATCCTATAAACGAGGTGCACTCCACCCCCAACTGTATAGCAGAGCGAGGCCTATCCGGGTTAGGTTATGCATTAATATGCATTTATATGCAATTATATGCATTTTGTATGCATTTTGTATGCATTTAGACCAGTAAGAGAAATATAAGTTTTAGTAATTCCCAATGTCCGACTTCAATTTTGAATGTAGGTATGAATTCATCATCTCTTTTTCTAGGGTTCTCACATTTTTTATTTTTTTGTACAATGAGTCTTCAAAATCATACAAATATGTTTATGTTACTTACATATATACAATTCTATAACATTAATTATTTTTCCTACATAACCTAGCAGAAAGTTTATCTAACACAGTTATATTTTCAACATTTAAATCGGGTCATTGGAAGAAACTGAATAAATATTTCTCTATTAGCTCTGTCATAACGATTTTGAAAACGAAAAAATGTCAATACCTAAATTTGGTGGCTAGTGCATGCATGTATATTTGTGAGGATGTTCTTAAAGCTATTGTAGAATGGATTAACGTAGTCGATATAGTTTAATGACCGTTATTAACTGGCACCCGGTCAAACGATTGCGAATTTGGAAACGGATACAGGAATGTTTACCACGCATCGTAAATTTGCTATATCATCCACTGATATCTTATTTTGATTTTTGGTATTCAATTTAGTGAGCAGTGGTACATGCTAAGTAGATATTAATTTTTATCAATTATGAAAGAATGTGTTTTCATAAAAAAAATTACCATCTTTAAATGATAACAAGATTCAATACCTACCGTTTTTAAGGAGTTGAGTATAGGCAATTTTTAGACAATCTGTATAATACGAGGGTGCATGGCGTGTATGTGTGTGCGTAGTAAAAGATCAATAAGCGTCAGTAAGGATCTACAAATTATGTAACTCGAGGCATAACCTAATATAAGCGCCCCTAAAAGTTACCAATAAAAAATGCTAGTGTCCTAAAGTGTATCAGAATACGGATTATTATAGGCGATTTAAATTTTAAATATTCACACAATCGATAAAGATATTTTACATATATTTAATATATATATATATATATTATGGAAATGTTTATTTTCAATAAAAAATAAATAATTTAGAACTTAATCCTGTATAACAATTTAATGAAGTATATTAGTGATTTTATTAGTTTCAGTTTACTGTTACGGTAATGTCAAAAATATTTGATAGGCTGTGAATATGTTGGGATAAGCATATTGAAAACCATTTTTAAGAATAAAATTTAAAATTTCATGTGAATGAGCATTTATTAATTTATTATTCAATTGAATTACATGTTGAGTAAAACTATAAAATTAATTTATTTTTATCAATATATTTTTCATATTTTATATAAAAGTCCATAGCATGTTTTTTTTTTTTTAGATTCTGAACGCAGTGAAGAATGTATTGATTTTACAATGATGTGTGTTTTTTTTTTTTTTTTTTTTTTTTTTTTTGTGTCTGTCGACTCGTTTTGGGGCAGTAAAAATGCTTCGATTGCCTTATGTAGCAATTTTTCTGAAAGGAAAGTGAATCTGTTTGGTACTTTGGGGGGTCAAAAGTTAAAAATTTCCAATATTTTTTAAATGCGACGGGAAAAACCATAAAAAAATTTAGGAAAAACGGAAGTTTTTACGCAAAACCAGTTTTCGACGTAATCAAATTTTTTATTTTGCTATAACTCAAAAACTAATCGATGTAAATACTTGAAATTTTCACCAAATGTTTAGATTAGTGTTTTCTATACACCATTAAATTTTCAAAGTATTTTGACTTTTATTAAGCTATTTATAGACAATTGAAATTTTCAATTTTTTTAAGTATTTTTTTTTTTAAATAACGATAAAATTTTTTTGGCTGCCTAGAAAATCTTGAAAATTTAATACAAGGTTCCTTATAAGTTTTTCCTTAACTGATAAAAAAAAATCTAAAATCGTAAGTCACAATTTTTTTTTTATAAGTGCTCAAAGTTCCAATTTATACGAAATATGTAAAAATCACGATAATTTGCAAGTTATTTTGTAGATAAAAATTGATAAAATTTTTTCTGTTCATAATTAAGGTTCAAAATTTTAACACGAGGTTATCTATAAGCTACTCTTCAAAAATCTTTAAAAAAATTTCTACCGGAATTAGAGGAAAAAATTTTATGACTGTTTGAAATTTAAATATTTACGAAATTGCATAAAATAGCGATTTATTCTCAAACGATTTTAAATATTTTTTATAATTCAAAAAGTATAAGTTGCAGATTTTTGAAATTTCTACCAGTTGTTAGGATTGGTATTTCCTTTATGTCATATTTTTTTCAAAATATTATATTGATTTTTAAGCCACTTATAGGCATTTAAAATATTCGATTTTTTTACATTTTTTTTTTTATAATCGGTGATAAAAAAAATTTGGCTCGTACAAAATACTTGAAAATTTAATAGAAGATTCCACAGAAGTAGTTCTTAAAGTCATTCAAAAATTATTAATATCCATAGGCACAATTTTTTTTTATAAGCGTTTGAACAGCGAATATTGACAAAAAATTAAATGTAAAATATAATATAATGTATAATATTCTAGACTGACAAAGATATTGGTTTTTTTTTAAAATGCTCTAACTCAAAAATGAAAAACCGCAACAACTTGAAATTTTCACCAAATCTTTATATTGACGTTCTCTATACATGGTTAAGATTTCAAAGTATTTTGACATATTTTGACTTATTTATAGACAATTTAAATTTTCGATTTTTGTTAAATTTTTGTTTAAAAAAAATTTGGCTCGTACAAAATACTTGAAAATTTAATAGAAGATTCCACAGAAGTAGTTCTTAAAGTCATTCAAAAATTATTAATATCCATAGGCACAATTTTTTTTTATAAGCGTTTGAACAGCGAATATTGACAAAAAATTACATGTAAAATATAATATAATGTAGAATGTTCTAGACTGACAAACTATATCGCTGTATGCAACTGCCAACCCATCCTAATTGAAAAATATATTTATCGTTTCAAAATAAAATATACTTTTTACAATGTTTATAAATAACAATGTATTATATCCTAGACAAACATATGAACTCCGTTCAGAATCGTTATTCGTATACAATGATATCTATCATTGCATTCAAATTTAACAAATCCATTATAATAATGACCTATCCTATAAGCGAGGTGTACTCCACCCTTAACTGTACAGCAGAGCGAGGCCCATTCGATTCTTTTTTTAATTGATTTGTTGGCATATTAAATAAAAACTTTCCATCTAAAAAAGAAAATTTTTTTGCAGCTTCATCAATAGAGTCAAATCTTTCTTTTAAACCGTTAAAGATTCTATTATAGACGTTTTTCGATAAAATTTTAAATTTATTTTCTTCAGATAATGTTGATGATTCGTCCTCCGCTAATTCACCAGGCATTTTTTCCTTTTTTCTAGCTCGAATCGATGGAAATGCCGGTTCTATTGATAGCTCAGTTAATATTTATTTTGATTTATCAAGTGCTTCCAATACCTTCTTCCCTAAATTTTTCAATAAAATGTATCAGACCTTTTAAGTTTTGAGTCACTATATCTATTGTAATGTTCTGTTTTTGTGTAATCACATTCACTCTATCAATAATTATTAGCAATTATTGTCGTTAATATTTTACTTCTTAATATTAACATACAAATAAAATTAAAATTTGTTATCCCTTTCAACAAACCATTTAATTCTACACTTGCTTTCTCACATTATTTTTAAGTAACTTACAAACATGAATAACTTGGGTTAACAGCAAATATAATGATTTAACAGCGTGTTGATTTGCAGACCATCTGGTCGTACTGTAACCTTTCAATGAAAATTTAAGATATTCTTTAAGAATATCCCATCTCTAAGTAGAACTAGAGAAAAAATTGAACAATTTTTGAATAATACCAAAGAATTTTTCTAATTCTGGTGAACATTTAAGGGCATATAAGCCTACTAAGCTTAGACTGTGGGCTAACCAAAGAGTTTATAGAAGTGATCCTAGCTTTAACACCTTTCCATTTTCCAGCCATATTACCTCCATTGTCATATGATTGACCGCAACCGTAGGATAAATGAATACTATGATTAGACAAGCTTCTCAAAAAATCTTCTGTTATTACCTCACCCCATTTATAAAAATAAATAACAATATATCTTTTAGGTTTAAACAATAAAATTAAAATTAAAAATGATTATGTTCCTTTTAACAAAAAAATATATAAAAAAATAAAAAAAAAAATAACAAAGTGCTTTTTAAGTTTTAACAAATTAAAAATTTGTTAAAATCAATAATATGATTGAAAATGTAAAATATTTTAAAATTTAATTGAAATAATAACAACTAAAGATTAAATAGTTATTATACTTTGAATAAACATAATAATTATTCTTTATTCATTTATATTTTAATACTTTAAAATTGTTCCATGACTAAAATACGAAATATGTAATTTACTTAATCATTATTATCATTTGGACTGACCGTGACCTGAACAAGGTGCTGTGACCGCAGTCTTGTGCTATTAGCCTTATCAATAATAAATTATTTGTAATAGTACTATTGATATTTGGAGATTAAACCATTGATTAAGTATACTTAATCAATGATTAAACTATTGTTATTGATTTTAATGTAAGTTATGCTGGTGGTTCTTCATTTTTGCGATATCCGATCAAATATCGATTTTGAAAATAAGTCGATACCGATAATTTCGATACCATCAATATTGGTCTATATCAAGTATCGGATCTAAGATCGGCCCACCCCTAATTATTTTATGATGTAAAATCATAAATTCATTATCATATTACACTATTATACTTTGACCAGCCATCTGACCGTCAACGGTCAAACTATTTTTGTATATTATCGATCGATCGACGTACATTTTTATCTATTATACTATGTACGTACACACATTAATTTTATTACCTCTACACCGTTTCTCGTATGTCTCGTGAGTTCTGTAATCGAAAAGTCTGAACATAAGTGTGGTATTATGTGTATGAATTATATTATATTGTCTCCGTGTACACTGTGAGCTACTAATTTTAATAATAATTTTTTTTGTGTTTTGCGCAAATCACAGAAAAAATATTTTTCATACTTTATAGTTATCAATATCTCGTTAAATATTTTATGTAAGCAAATTGACTATTTGTTATTAGATTAAGTTTGATTTATGGTAATTGTAGTTTTTTAAATCTATAAAAATAACTGCAACTCTCCAGTCTAGGTGCTGACTTAACAGTGAGTTCTACATTTATATATTTTTTTATTTATTTAAACTTTTATTGAGTCAAGAAAGCTCTACATTATCCACTATTATTTTCTATGTTACATTTATAATCATAATTAATACTTGGTCGCTGAGATTTATTTTTAAGCTTTTGCATAGCTTTTATCGCAGACCTGGTGTAGTGACTGAAAAAAAATTTTTCTTAACGAAAAAGCGTGACCACTACCTGTGGAATCCCGTAATTAATGGAATATCGTAGTTGCTATGATACAAATTCCTGAATAACTAGAATAATAAAAAAATTTAAAATTATATCAACTTCTTATTTATTTAATATGCAATAGCTTTATCGCGGCAGTCCCCGAATGCCACTAACCGTTTATTTTGTTTATTATTTTATTATTTACTATACAGCAATATATTTTAAATAATACCATTCATATGATAAGTTTTGCCATTTATTTTAGAGGTACTTGTGGATTATTGTGACAACTGCGCGACATAGGTACCGTGAAGAATTCTGCCGAGGGGGCGCATCATGCATAGTAAATATGCTGATATCTAAATAATGCTTAAATTATTTAAGTTAAATTCGCAGGTATACTTTTTTCAAATTCAAAATTTGACAACATAAAATTATTTTTGTTTTTCTTGATAATAATAATAATAAAGAATCTAGACAATTTTATTATTTTATATTATTGCTATTGTAAATTATATCAATTTTTTCATGTATCTTTATAATTATAGTTCGTTAATAGTTATCAAGTATTTCCACAATTATTTTGCCATTCGTGGCGCCGCGTCTAGAATTCCCGCACGCATATGCTCATGATAACAAAATTAAATTATGGTCGTATACCACTTTATTTTTTAAACAGAAATATGGTTTTGCAGTAACAAGATTGTTAAACTGGCTGGTCCGATTTCAATTCTGTAAAAACCTAAATATTGCGGACTTATTTTTTAAATCTTGGTCAAGGTATATTCTGAAATATGAATGTATGACTTAAGTATGCTAACAATTAAGTTTTTAAATTTCTATATCTTTACTTGTTTATATTTAATTCAGAAAATTATATTTAGAATAATGCCTCGATCAAGATCTAGAAAAAATGTCAGAAAATCTTAAACATTTTACAGAATTGAAATCGAACCAGCTAAAGACTCACAATTTTGTCACAGACAGAGGCCTTCAAACGATACTTTTCGACCAGCTAGAACCTATCCTAACCTAACCTTAACCCATTTTGTCCAATTTTTTCGTTTTAAAATATAGTTATTTACAGTGACGAGACCAGTTGCGACAAAAATTTTTTTCACGCACTTTTCTTACATAATTTGGTATTCATCGTAAGTTATAGCTATGCATGAGTGTACCATACAAACAAATTGATTGTTAAAAAAAAGGTCGTTTCAACATAATTAAATTACTTAAAATTCCGTGGTCTTTTATAAATTGCTGAAAGACCAGATGATCTAATCTTACCGATCAAATCTTATGAAAACAAAGGCTTCACCACGAACAAATTAAGTCTTTTAAAGGATTCAAATCAATTCTATCATAGGGTTTTTATTTTCACTTAAGTGGGTAGTACAGAGAACATAGTGCACGGAATGGATTCATTGTAACCTACGGATTTAATCTGTCGGATAAGATCCTATGAAAGATTCAATTGTGTATGGTCGGCTAATGTCGTTAAAATCTTATCATTATTCACGTAGAACACAGAGTTATTACAGAGTATTTATTGTACATTTCGGTAGACTGCCTGGGTAACTGATACAAGAGTGAACTTTAGAAGTTCAGCTATAGAATTATAATATTTAGTCATGACCACGCTGTCACGCTTGTAGGTAATAACTGTTTGTTTTTAAGTTATTTTTGCACTTACGATTATTTGTTAATGAATCAGTGGAGCTTATCAACTACAGAAAAATATTTGACATTATAACTTACAACATAGTTACCTATTTTAAATACTATTCGTATTGTAAATATGTGTATTGCAGTGCGCGTTTGACGCCATGGTAGTCGCGATAACCCGTAAGTACCATTTTATTTACATTTTGTCATTTAGTTTTAAATACCATAGATTGTGTATAACACCACACTTCGCACCTACACATAACGGTCGTTGATCTGTGTCCGAGACGCTTCTAGTCCAAACAATCTTTAAATATTGACATTTAAAGTCTTGAAAAATTTAACTGTACGAAAACATTGTTTATTTATATAATTTTTATTGATTTTTGTCAAACTTTGATTTTAAAAATTATAATTTTTAGATTCTGAACGGAGTGAAGAATGTATTGATTTTACAATGATGTGTGTTTTTTTTTTTTTTTTTTTTTTTTTTTGTGTCTGTCGACACGTTTTGGGGCAGTAAAAATGCTTCGATTGCCTTATGTAGCAACTTTTCTGAAAGGAAAGTGAATCTATTTGGTACTTTGGGGGGTCAAAAGTTAAAAATTTCCAATATTTTTTAAATGCGACGGGAAATTTTTATTTTGCTATAACTCAAAAACTAATCAATGTAAATACTTGAAATTTTCACCAAATGTTTAGATTAGCGTTCTCTATACACCATTAAATTTTCAAAGTATTTTGACTTTTATTGAGCTATTTATAGACAATTGAAATTTTCAATATTTTTAAGTATTTTTTTTTTAAATAACGATAAAATTTTTTTGGCTGCCTAGAAAATCTTGAAAATTTAATACAAGGTTTCTTATAAGTTGTTCCTTAACTGATAAAAAAAAATCTAAAATCGTAAGTCACAATTTTTTTTTATAAGTGCTCAAAGTTACAATTTATACGAAATATGTGAAAATCACGATAATTTGCAAGTTATTTTGTAGATAAAAATTCATAAAATTTTTTCTGTTCATACTTAAGGTTCAAAATTTTAACACGAGGTTATGTATAAGCTACTCTTCAAAAATCTTTAAAAAAATTTCTACCGGAATTAGAGGAAAAAATTTTATGACTGTTTGAAATTTAAATATTTACGAAATTGCATAAAATAGCGATTTATTCTCAAACGATTTTAAATATTTTTTATAATTCAAAAAGTATAAGTCGCAGATTTTTTAAATTTCTACCAGCTGTTAAGATTGGTATTTCCTTTATGTCATATTTTTTTCAAAATATTATATTGATTTTTAAGCCACTTATAGGCATTTAAAATATTCGATTTTTTTACATTTTTTTTTTATAATCGGTGATAAAAAAAATTTGGCTCGTACAAAATACTTGAAAATTTAATAGAAGATTCCACAGAAGTAGTTCTTAAAGTCATTCAAAAATTATTAAAATCCATAGGCACAATTTTTTTTTATAAGCGTTTGAACATCGAATATTGACATAAAATTACATGTAAAATATAATATACTGTATAATATTCTAGACTGACAAAGATATGGGTTTTTTTTAAAATGCTCTAACTCAAAAATGAAAAACCGCAACAACTTGAAATTTTCACCAAATCTTTATATTGACGTTTTCTATACATGGTTAAGATTTCAAAGTATTTTGACTTATTTATAGACAATTTAAATTTTCGATTTTTGTTAAATTTTTGTTTTTAAACATCTATAAAATTTAATTGATTGAGCGAAAACTCTTGAAAATTTTATACTAGGTTTATAATAAGTTAAACTTATCGTAACTAAAAAATATCGGTGATCGGTTAACTCAATTTTTTTTTATAAGCCCTTAATTCTCAAATTTGTATAAAATGTGTAAAAATCACGATAATTTGCAAGTTATTTTGTAGATAAAAATTCATAAAATTTTTTTTGTTCATACTTAAGGTTCAAAATTTTAACACTAGGTTATCTATGAGCTACTCTTCAAAAATCTTTAAAAAAATTTCTACCGGACTAAGAGGAAAAAATTGTATGACTGTTTGAAATTTAAATATTTACGAAATTGCATAAAATAGCGATTTATTCTCAGACGATTTTAAATATTTGTTATAATTCAAAAAGTATAAGTCGCAGATTTTTGAAATTTCTACCAGCTGTTAAGATTGGTATTTCTTTTATGCAATATTTTTTTCAAAATATTATATTGATTTTTAAGCCACTTATAGTCATTTAAAATATTCGATTTTTTTACATTTTATTTTTATAATCGGTGATAAAAAAAATTTGGCTTCTACAAAATACTTGAAAATTTAATCGAAGATTCCACAGAAGTAGTTCTTAATGTCATTCAAAAATTATTAAAATCCATAGGCACAATTTTTTTTTATAAGCGTTTGAACATCGAATATTGACATAAAATTACATGTAAAATATAATATAATGTAGAATGTTCTAGACTGACAAATGATATCGGTTTTTTTAAAATGCCCTAACTCAAAAACGAAAAACCGCAACAACTTGAAATTATCATTAAATCTTTATATTGACGTTTTCTATAGATGGTTAAAATTTCAAAGTATTTTGACATATTTTGACTTATTTATAGACAATTTAAATTTTCGGTTTTTCTAAATATTTCGTTTAAAAATAAAATATACTTATATAATATTTATAAATAACATTGTATTATATTCTAGACTAACATATGAACTCCGTTCAGAATCGTTATTCGTATAAAATGATATCTATCATTGCATTCAAATTTAACAAATCCATTATAATTATGACCTATCCTATAAGCGAGGTGCACTCCACCCCTAACTGTACAGCAGAGCGAGGCCCATCCGGTTCTTTTTTGTTTTTAACACACGAGATAATATATTTATAAAATCATAAAATTATGTAATATTGTAACATTTTTATATTGATTTGTTTTAGAAATTTACTACCATGCAATTCTTGAAGACATGGACTGTAAATTCGGTAAAATATTAATTTTATTTTTAAATTATTTAATTACTAAAAAATACGCTTGTATTAGTTAAATAAAGCATAGTTGTATCCCTACGATTGACTGTCGATTAATTTACTGGGTACAATAACTCAAGCCTAAAATTAATTATTATTTCTTGATATATAATTTGGACCAAATGAAAACAAACAACATTGCATAAATGGATAAATAGCGTATAATATATTTTAGTTGTACAAGATACACACCATTAATCAAGTTAATAATTATAATTGACTATCGAATAACATAAGATTATACTTAAGTATTTACTATGTATGGATAATCACAACATTTTCATGGATTTTCAAGAATAATAAATTGATTTTGTAAAAATAAAGCGGAAGAAGCGCCCTTTTAGATTCTGAACGGAGTGATGGAATATATTGGTTTTAAAATGATGTGTGTTTTTTTTTAGATTCTGAACGGAGTGAAGAATGTATTGATTTTACAATGATGTGTGTTTTTTTTTTTTTTTTTTTTTTTTGTGTCTGTCGACTCGTTTTGGGGCAGTAAAAATGCTTCGATTGCCTTACGTAGCAACTTTTCTGAAAGGAAAGTGAATCTAGTTGGTACTTTGGGGGGTCAAAAGTAAAAAATTTTCAATATTTTTAAAATGCGACGTTAAAAACCCTAAAAAAATAAGGGAATAACGGGAGTTTTTACGCAAAACCAGTTTTCGACAAAATCAAATTTTTTAATTTGCTATAACTCAAAAACTAATCGATGTAAATACTTGAAATTTTCACCAAATGTTTAGATTAGCGTTCTCTATACACCATTAAATTTTCAAAGTATTTTGACTTTTATTAAGCTATTTATAGACGATTGAAATTTTCAATTTTTTTAATTTTTTTTTTTAAAATGAAGATAAATTTTTTTAGGCCAACCAGAAAATCTTGAAAATTTTATACAAGGTTTCTTATAAGTTGTTCCTTTACTGATAAAAAAAAATCTAAAATCGTAAGACACAATTTTTTTTTATAAGTGCTCAAAGTTCCAATTTATACGAAATATGTAAAAATCACGATAATTTGCAAGTTATTTTGTAGATAAAAATTCATAAAATTT
Organism: Sipha maydis; assembly: GCA_034509805.1. Taxonomy (NCBI): domain Eukaryota; kingdom Metazoa; phylum Arthropoda; class Insecta; order Hemiptera; family Aphididae; genus Sipha; species Sipha maydis. Next base: position 104,296 of record JASXSY010000580.1, read on the forward strand.
TTTCTGTTCATACTTAAGGTTCAAAATTTTAACACTAGGTTATTTATGAGCTACTCTTCAAAAATCTTTAAAAAAATTTCTACCGGACTAAGAGGAAAAAATGTTATGACTGTTTGAAATTTAAATATTTACGAAATTGCATAAAATAGCGATTTATTCTCAAACGATTTTAAATATTTTTTATAATTCAAAAAGTATAAGTCGCAGATTTTTGAAATTTCTACCAGTTGTTAAGATTGGTATTTCATTTATGTCATATTTTTTTCAAAATATGATATTGATTTTTAAGCCACTTATAGACATTTAAAATATTCGATTTTTTTACATTTTTTTTTTATAATAGGTTTTTATAATTTGGCTCGTACAAAATACTTGAAAATTTAATAGAAGATTCCACAGAAGTAGTTCTTATTGTCATTCAAAAATTATTAAAATCCATAGGCACAATTTTTTTTTATAACCGTTTGAACAGCGAATATTGACATAAAATTACATGTAAAATATAATATAATATGTAATATTCTAGACTGACAAAGATATCGGTTTTTTTTAAAATGCTCTAACTCAAAAACGAAAAACCGCAACAACTTGAAATTATCACCAAATCTTTATATTGACGTTTTCTATACATGGTTATGTTTTCAATGAATTTTGACATATTTTGATTTATTTGTAGACAATTTTTCTAAATTTTTCGTTTCAAAATAAAATATACTTATTACAATATTTATAAATAACACTGTATTATATTCTAGACTAACATATCATAACCGTTCAGAATCGTTTTTCGTATACAATGATACCTATTATTGAATTCAAATTTAACAAATCCATTATAACGACCTATCCTATGAAGAGTCGCACTTCACCCCCAAGTGTACAGCAGAGCGAGGCCCATCCGGTTCTTTTTTTTAAGTTTCCTTTTTTCTTTGTCCATCAATTTCTACTTAAAAATTAAATCTGTATTATTAAATAAAAGGTAAAAACAAAGTTATTGTTTGCCGTCGTATTGTTTTGTCAATCGGTATTTTGTGAGATTGAGGTGAAAATTGCAAAAGGAATTTTAAAAGGTCAAATTTTAAAATCAAGAAACGGACGACCTTATTACTCCTACACCGGTGTACCGTATGCAAAGCCGCCAGTTGGAGAACTTCGATTTGAGGTATATAACAAAATATAATTTTTAACTTAAATTCATGAATGATTTATAAAATTTACTATAACGCTGTAGGCTCCAGAACCAGTTGATCCGTGGAATGGCACTATAGACGCAACTAAGAGTCCAACAATTTGCTTTCAAAAGGGAAACGAACATAGCCAAGAGGATTGCTTATATTTAAATGTTTATTCACCAGTTACCGATGGTAGACTTCCCGTAATGTTTTGGATTTATGGTGGAGCGTTTATATTGGGTCATAGTAATTTTGAGGTGTATGGTCCTGAATATTTTATGGATAAAGATATCGTGTTAATAACATTCAATTACAGATTAGGGGCATTAGGTGAGATTAATAAAGTGAGATTTTTTTAAATAGTTTGGATATTTATTAAGTCATTCACTTCGGCAGGTTTATTGAGTATGGAAGATGACATTATACCAGGAAACTATGCAATGAAGGATCAAGTAATGGCGTTGGAATGGGTCCAAGAAAACATCGATAAATTTGGAGGTGATCCTGGGAAAGTGACGATTTTCGGTGGAAGCTCTGGTGCAACATGTGTCGGTTACCATATGATTTCACCGATGAGTAAAGGTCTTTTCCATAAAGCTATACTTCAAAGTGGCTCTCCATTATGTCGATGGGGAATATTACCACCCGGTGTAGCACGCAATCGAGCTAAAATATTTTCCGATGCAGTTGGATGTACTGGAAATTCTTCAACGGATATTTTAAAATGTCTGAAGAAATTACCTGCACATGTTTTTACTGGTTTTAGAGAAAAATTTAACGTGAGTAAGAGGTGTACTACATTGTCAAATAATAGATATTTTTGTATAATTTAATATCCTTATAAAAAATAATGTTCTTTTCTGTATTTTATTTTTTTATACTTTCCGTTTGAATTTTTTTTTTATGAGTTCGTGATATTATTTTATAACTACAATACTATAACGATATAATTAATTATAAATAGTAGATATTTATCAAATCTATAATTCGAACAATATGTGTATGGATTTTATATTTTTTATTTATATTATTTATTTATATACAGGAAACACTGACGCACACCCATTTGCTATTATTTTTACCGGTAGTAGAACAATGTGGTTCGGGCCAAAAATCTTTTTTGTGTCACAACCAGTTTCATAAATTTCACCAAGAGTCTTTTGTGCCGACTATACTTGGTATTAACTCTGGTGAAGGTGGGATGGATGTCTCTTGTAAGTTATTCACATATTTATATGACAAGTCCATCTGTTGACGTTAAAATATTTAAAAGCGTATTGTCGTATAAGAATATTAACACTTATTACCAGGGCTCATAGCTTCTAGCATTTTTTTAAAACATGTTTTTAAAACAATGTAAAATAAGATAAATAAAAGACGTGTTTTTATGAGCTCCCGCGAGATTGACTTTTTCGTCGGGAAAAAGTGAAGAGTTTTTTACGCCGAAGATACCGGAGGATTCGTCTTGAGAAATCGTGTGCACCTGTACAGATCCCAAGAAAATCGGACCAAGGGTTGAGAAGTTACGGCGACATAAGGGATACATCAGGTCAGAGATTTATTTTTCCGTAGTTACGGGTACTCACAGGGGGATCACTCCTCTCTGGACGGTCCTTTACTCTCGTAATTTACAGGGAGGGTAGCCAGGGTTGTCCCCTACCGTTTGAGACTAGTTTCAACTCCGTGGGCTTAAATACGCACCCTCGAGGGCGGTTTAAACATCCGAAATTTGACTTTTTAAACAAAAAATTCGTTTTTTGTCGAGAATCAACAAACTCGTTAGCAACCCGCGTTGCTAGCCGGTTATTAGTCTCGATAATTTTTCTAAGTCCGAATTTTAATATTTCTGTTGTTGGTCTACGTTGCTAACTAGAAATCAACAAGTCATAATTATCTTTTCGAAAATTTTTCTAAGTCCGAAAAATAACAATCGCGTAGATATTTCGTGTTGCTAACAGGCAATCAACAAGTATTCGATTAATTCCGAAATAATTCTAAGTCCCGACAATTCGGTTGTTAACGACGACAACATAATCAATAAAGAAATATTTTAAAGTCCGAAACCACAAATTAACTTAAATCCGTCCAGATAGGGTTGGTATATGGGGTTTGGAGGATTTTAACATTATAGCACAACAAGCAACTATTGAAAATGGATGAAAGAGATAAACAGGGTACGTCAAAAGTGACAAAGCCCAGAAAGACAACAACAATTAAGAAAAACAAAGAACCCGTACCTACTCAACAATCGGAGTCGGATAGTGAATCCGGTAATGAAATGGAGCGGGCACTTGAGAACGCTATAAGAAAACAACAATTGGAAAAACGAAAAGAAAAAGAAAAAGAAAAAGAAAGAGAAGCAGAAAGAGAAAAAGAAAAACAAAAACAAAGAGAAGTTTTAAAATCAAATTGCTGCGAAAAATGCACAAAATGCGTTAAAGAGACAAACGATACTATGATAAATATTTGTACAGTTATAACTAATCTGCAAGACCTTCACAATCAGATTACTTATAAACATGGAGTTGATAACACTACAATGGCAAAACTTGGAGAATCAATAATTTATCTAGAAAACCTAAAACAGAAGAATATAAGAAAGGAAACGGATGATTTAGAGATACTAAAAATGAAATTCGACCAAATGGAGAAAAATATGGAAACATTGATTTCTAATAAAATTGAATCCATCATCTCTAATTCACGCGATGAAGCAAGGGATCTTAAGAATACCATAGAGAAACTTAACAGAACCAAACAAGTGAAAAATACAGAACCTCGGACGATCAAATCCCGCTTGGGATCTAGACCTAGACCGCCAAGTAGAGTTGAACCAGAGAATAATAATAAAGAAGATGGTTTTGTTTTAGTTACAAGAAAAACTAACAAAAAACAACGTTCTAAAAAGCTTATTGAAAAAGCAAAAAATGAAACACCGGAACTAGGATATATTGTCAAGAACACAGGGAGTAAGACATCTCTGGAACTAAAGAAACAAGCTTATTCAGAGATACTAAAAAATAATCCGAGACCAAATATAGTAATGACAAATACTATTAAAAGAACAGGAGACATTTACATTAAACCTGCCGATCGAAATACAAGAGAAGCTTTGCTCAAAAGTAATCTCGAGGTAGTTGAACAAAAAACATTGAAACCAAAGTTATTGGTATACAATGTTGATAGTGAGTTAACCGGAGTAGAAGTTGTGGAGGATCTCATTAACCTCAACTCCGAACTTAGAGATACTGACAAAGAAAAATATAATGCAATCAATAAAAGATCGCCCCAGGGACAAATATCTTCCAGAAAAGTATCCTGGTTACTGGAAGTCCACCCGAGCATATATAAAAAACTTGTCAACGGACGATTCTACATCGGTATGTCGTATTGTAGAATCCTACCCTATGACCAAGTTACCAGGTGTTTCATATGTCAAAAGTATGGACATATTGCAAAATACTGCCCGACTAACATACAGACATGCATGATATGTTCGACACAGGAAAAGAACCACGATTGGAAAAACTGTAGTTTAAATCCAAAATGTGTGAACTGTGGTAAAAATGAGCCATCGAATCACCTTGATTGCCCCTCACGCATGAGAGCAATTATACAAAGGTGCAGAAAGACAAGTTATGGCACAAATTCATCATGAATAATTTAAAAATAATACAAATAAACGCAGCGAGGAGTCAAATAGTAAATGACGAACTCCTGCATTATAGTACCATTAACAAAATAGACATAATACTAATACAAGAACCCTACACTAGAAATCATAAACTCGTTGGATTGGAAATTAATCCATTCAGAGTTATATGTCACAAGGGACAATACATAAAGGGTAGAGAAAGCATTACTACATGGACAGCTATCGTGGTGTTAAACCCAAAATTAGAAATAGTAGCACTACAACAATATATGAATAAACATTTCGCGATTGCCAATATCGGAATAAATGGAACAAACGTCGTACTTATATCAGCGTACTTCCAATTCAGAGAACCCACTATTCGATTTACCACGGAATTAACAAACATCATAGAAAAAATAGGTCTCGAAAAATCAATCATAATATGTGCAGATGTAAATGCGTTCTCTACAATGTGGGGAAGCAAAAACACCGATCACAGAGGAATTTTTGTCGAAGATTTTATAACAAGAGAAAATTTAAAAATAGAGAACCAAATTCCACACAATCCTACTTACTTAGGACCTAGAGGAAACACTTGGATCGACATAACATTAACCAACTTGTTGACAGATCGTATAAAAGAATGGAAAGTAATAGAACAACAAACCACAAGCGACCATAACATTATAAGTTTTACATTGCACATAGAATCAAACACTAATGCAAACAATAATACAAACCAGAGACAAAAAAGATATAATGTTAAAAAAGCAAAATGGGATATATTCACAAAAACCCTTCAGAAAGAGACTAATAAAAATGAAATCACAGGAGATATAAACAATATGATCAAACAATTAACAAAAAATCTGATCGTATCGGCCGACAACTCCATACCAAAAACTAAAAGAAATTTAAAGATTAAACCTCAATGGTGGACACCCGAATTGGACGAAAAAAGAAGATATATGAGGAAAAAACAAAGACTGTACATTAAAAAATGTAACAGTAATAATCCAGAAGAATATAGACAAGCATATAATTTTGCCAGAAACCAGTACACTAGTCAATTACGAAAAGAGAAGTTCAAATCATGGAAAGAATTTACAACCGAAGGAAATAAAGACATTTGGGGGAAAACCTTCATATGGATTAAAAAGGGTACCATTACACAACATGTACCAACTTCGGTGAGAAAAACCGACGGAAACTTTACCACTACCGTCGGAGAAACATTAAAAGAGATAACAGACACATTAATACCTACAATCGACGGAGAAGATTCCCGAATGGTGATAGAAAGAACGAACTATACACTTGAGCGTAATGTCACTAAAGAAGAAGTGAAAATTGCACTCTGGAGAATGAACCCTAATAAAGCACCAGGATACGATAACCTAACTGGAAAAATTTTGAAAAAAGCATGGCATCAAATATCTGATGATCTAACATTGATTATAAACGAATCAATGAAAAATGGAACATTCCCGCAACCATGGAAAAACGCAGAACTAGTGATAATTCCAAAAGGATCCGATAAAGATTTATCACTACCAAAATCTTATAGATCAATTAGTCTATTACCGGTAATGAGTAAAATATATGAACATATATTGTTCATTTTTTGCACATTTTTTTTTTTTTGTATGTGCACAGCTTTTATATAATACCTTGAAAAATGTAATGTTTATCTTCAATAAACAATAAACGATACGGAGGATGAGGGGGAAGGACGACCCAACCATGGGTGTAGTACCCCCCTCTTCCGCGCCGTGATTTAACACAAAAAAAAAAAAAAGCTTCTAGCATTTGCATATTTTTTTTTGAGAGGTCCTAGAGGTACCTATGTGAGCTATAAATTTGTTTCAGATCAGTAAGAAGCTACATACAAAATTTTATGTTGCATATTTTTGCATATTTCGGAGTATAAGTGCTATTTTGCTTTTTTTCGCTTATTTTTGGATTTTTGCATGATTTTTCTAGTACCTAGCCTAAAACTTTTTTTCTTGAAAATAACAAGTTATTATAGTCATATTAATTGTTCATATTAGTAATTAATTCGTATTAATTAATTTTTCTTCTTATTTAACTTATATAATAATATCAGAAAAAACTATATGTACCTATACAAATTTAGGCGACGCGCGACGTAGCGAAATTGTACGCCCGAAACTTCGTAATCCCATCGATAAGGAAACCATTATAATTATATATAATTGTAGCTTGTACTGTAGTATTTTATTTTTATAGTTTTTAGGTATTCGGGTATATTTTTTTTTTTAACAGAACAATCGCAAAATAAATGAGTACCACATGATACAATTAAGTACAATAATTCCAATGTAATATTATTCCATTTTTTTTTAATAATCAAAGCTAAAATAATAAAATAATATAATAAATAAAAATTATAAATTAATAATTTTTGTATACAAACCTTTTTTTTTTGCATATTTTAGTATTTTTAGTACATATTTAAGCGCTTATATGAATACTTTTTAGAGCATATTAAAGCGCTTATAACAACTTTTCTTAGAGCTATAAGTTATGAGCTCTGCTTATTACTATTCGAAATTATTATAACGATCTTATTAAAGCAATTATGATCCGTGCGATTGATCTTTATGGACGTCGCATATACAAATGGCGCGCGAAGCCGACGACAAAATATGCTGAAAATCATATCCTATATGATTTTGCGATCGCGTTGTGATTGTATTTGATAATTAATCATGAAAAATATTTAAGGTACGATTCCTTTTGGATGCTTTTAATTTTCATTTCAGTTTTGATCAACGAAAAATCTTTGCCAAATCCGGATATCCTTAAAGATTTTCATTATAAAATGTCACTCCTGATGGGATACAATAATTATGTGTCGGACGTGAATGAAATCGGAAAATTGATAATCCAAAGATACTTTCCTACAGGAATAGTAGATCAGTCTTATGCCAAATTTGTTGAAGTAATTATACACTAATATATATATGTTATTGCTTTTCAATTTTATAATTTCAGATTTGTTATACATAGATACATATAACACAAAATAGTACGTAAGCTTAGTACTAAAATGTTTGTGACTAAAATCCAAATATTTAGGATTAGTATAAATCTAATAGATTATAACAATAATTCTTTTTTAATATACATTTTTTAATTCGAGATAAATGGTACTTTCTAATTAATATAATATATATATATAATAATACATATAAAGACAAATAATTTCAATTTATTTTAAACGAAATTATTGTAATGTTTAAATACTTCAAATTGCTAATATCCAGATTTATGTATATTTTTAATAAATATTTATATACATATTGTTATTTTTGAATTTCAGATGTTTTCAGATGGTACAATGACTCATTGCATGATAGATACAGCTATTAAATTTTCGTCACCGGTCTATTTTTATCTATATGATTACCAAAATGAATATTCATTTAACATATTATATGGAAATCCTCATCAAAAACTTGGAGTAACACACGGCGATGATTTGATAAGTTTGTTTAAACTGAAGGATTGGAACCAAAAAGAGTTAAATGAAAATGATTTGGAAATTTCAAAGCTTATGGTTAATATTTGGTCGAGATTCGCTGCATCTGAGTGAGTTGAAACATAGATGTTTATTATTCGATAGAATAATAAATTTTATACTTACACACATTTTATTCAAAGGTTTTGACTTCTTCTTCTTCTTCTTCTAAAGTATCTTAAAAGTATCTTAAAGACCATTAAGATCCATCGTTGCAACAACAACGTCCTTCCACTTTACCCTTTCCCTTGACGCTCCCTCCGCATTTTCCACTCCAATCATCCTGAAATTTTCCTTGACTCTATCAACACATTCTTGTTTTGTATCTACCTCGGTGCCGTTTTGTGTTTTGTTATGTTCCCCAATACTCTTTTAGATCAACAAACATGACCTGCCCATCTTATTCTGCTACTCTTCGTAATTCCTATAATAATGGCTTCTCCAAATAATCCTCTTAGGTCTTCATTTGTCTTCATTTCAAATTCTTCTTCCTTTTTTGATCCAAACATTTTCAGAAGTATTTTTCTTTCAAAAACACTCAATTTTTTCTCATCCATTTTTGTGTTTGCCCACGTATCACATGTGTATATTGCCACGGGTCTAATTAAAACTTTGTACAATGTTAATTTTGAATTTCTTGAAACTAATTTTGATTTGAATAGTGTTGATAGAGCGAAAGAGCATCTGTTTACTGCTATCAATCGTTCTCTTATTTGTTTTTTTATTCACCCAAGCTCCAAGGTATTAGAAATGTTCTATTATTTTAAATAAAAAAAAACCTTCTATTTCTAATTGTCTTGCCGTGTGATTTTGTGTGTAGTATTTGGTATTTTGTTTTATCTTCATTTATGTTATTCCATTCCGATTTCATTTCGGGCGGAAGCAATGCGCAAGCGGAAACCGCTCGGTCGTCGATTTAACCAAAAAAAAGAAAAGATCGATTTCATTCCCTGCTCATAAAAAAGGGTTTAAAATCCATAAATTGCATATGCACGTCTTTATTAAATTCACGACTTTTTTCTGTAACTTGTTTTATTATACGAATCTGATCTATCGTCGATTTACCTACTATGAATCCTGCCTGGTATTTTCAATATTTTTTTAATCAAAGGTTTCAGTCTGTTTAATAAGAGTTTAGATAATATTTTGTACGAGTTGTTTAACAAGGAAATTTCTCTGTGGGTCCTTTTTATCTCCCTTTTTACATATCGGGAATAGGGCATCCTCTATGATTCTGGAATCTCTCCTTGCTCTCATATATCAGTGATTTACATAAACTATGTGTTTGTTGACTAAATTTCATTCATACTTTATTAGGCATTCAGGAACTACTTCATGAATCCCAGGGACCTTTCTATTTTTAGCATTTCTATTCCTTTTTCTATTTATGATATCGTTGGCTTGTCCAATAATTTTACATTAACTTCTACTTTGGTCCTATTTCCTGGTTGATTCAACATCTCAAACTGTTTTTTTTTTTTTTTAATTCATTCGCCATTTTATCTTTATCTATTATAGTAGTTCCATTATCCTTTCTTATCATAATTATTTTTAGCCTGTAACCTATATTTATATTATTCAATTTTTCAAAAAAAGCTTTTACGTTATTTTTGTTTAATTTTTTTTATATTTTTGTAATTCTTTGTTTTTCCCATTGTCTCTTAGCTGTTTATAGCTATGATGTTTTTTTTGTCTATCTTTGTTTACTTGCTAGAGTTCTTTTGTTTTCATTACTTGGATTCAGTTTCACCATCAGGTGAGCTTTATTCCTTATATTTAAGGATTTTTTGCAATTTTCATCAAATCACATTTTCCTATTTTCACTTTGTGTGTTTTCTAATATTCATTCAAATGTATCTTTGATGATTTGCCCTAATTTCTCCTAGTTGTTATTTATGTCTGCTTCCTGGTTTCTTAGCTGCATTTCTTCATTTAATCTATCTTAATAAGACTTAATTACATTATTTTTCAGTATGTCTCTGTTAATTCTTTTTCTCTGGATTTCTTCTCTGTTTTTCCATTGATATCCTAAAGTTTAACTTAATTCTTACCAGGAAGTGGTCGGATATTGCACTATAATCTCTCATGATTCTTACATTTATGATATTTGACCTTATTTGTGTATCTACAAGTACATGTTCTATTTAGTTCCTTAAACTTTCACACGATGATATCCATGTCTGATTATGGATAATCTTAAGTAGAAACATTGTCCTACTTATGACTATATTTCTGTTTGATGTAAATATAACAAGCCTACTACAGTTTTCATTCGTTTCCTTTTGTAAGTTCTTCTATCCAATTGTCGGTCCAAATATTGTTTCTTTGCCTATTTTTATATTGGAATTTCTTATTCTTATTTTTGATTTCAAGTTTGGAGGACAATTATATAGCATTTCCAACTCATTGTAGAAAGCAGTTTTGATGTCATCGTTTTTGTCCTCCATTGGAGCGTAACAATTAATTATAATCACGTTGCACTACTTACATTTAAGCTTTAAGATGCATGATCGGTCATTTAATGGTTTGATATATAATATATTCGACATAATTTTATTGTTCACCATGAAGCCTACCCCTCTTTCATGCTTTGTACACTACTACTATACAAAGTTGTCATTACTTGAGACATGATACTCCCCGAGCCTTCCCAACTCACTTCTTGAATCGCAGTCATATCTAACTTATATCGTTCATGACATAATATAATTATCGTCAAAGCTCCGGTTCTATAAAGATATTGCACATTACATGTTCCAATTGTTAAATTCGATAGCTCCAATTTTCGAGGCATTTGTTGCTGTTGTTTTGTAATCGATGTGTTTTCTGAGTAATGTATAATGATTGGCCTTACGATAACCCCCCAAAGCTAGAAAACTAGGCCTTCTCCAACTAATTAAGGTCAGAGTAAAAAGAAACTGAACCAACTAATTAAAATCAGTTCAGTTCAGAGCTCGAGGCCCCAAAATCATAATATGCGTTGCACTAATTAGTGCTCCCCTGGAGAATTCAAAGGTTTTGACATTTAAATAAAATAACATGGTCGATAAAAGTATTATTAAATAATTAGTAAATTTTACTATATTCATTATTATACGTTATATATTATTTCTCAGTATTTTATATAAATATAAATACTAAATTAATTGGAAAATTCATTAAATATTAAAGGTACATAATATTTTTATCTTCATTCATCATCAAAATTTTTAAAATTGAATATAAATACATAATCAGTTACAATATTAAAATATATTCAATCACGTTTTATAATATTTGATCAAAATGTTTATTAAAAACTGTATATTATTCAAAGGCATGCGCAGACCTGTATTTCAGGGGGTGATTATTAATAGTTATGGGACCCATCTTAAATAAAACATGTAGTATTATTTAATAAATTATAGTGTGTAAATAATAAAGAAAACATAACTTACAAATTTTAATTAATATCGTGGTATATTAGTCTCTATGAATATGTTTCATTTGAAACTCGACATTTTTCTGAGATAGCTTCAATTATTTATTGTTTGTATTTTTCTAGTCAATTGTATGTTAGCTGTTAAATCATCATAATAAATATTTGTACAAACATTTAGAAAGTTTAGTTTAATTATTTTTATTACAAAAAACAATTAATTTTTAACCATATCTTTTAGAATAAATTTAATTTAATTTCATGAAAATCATATAAAATACGGGACCACCATCCTCAGACTTAAAATATAAGTCCCCATTAAAACATTTTGGAGAATACCCGAATAATGCCGGCATCCCTGTGTATATACAATATCATATTTATACATTTTATATTTTAAATATTTTCGTTTATTTGGAAATTAATTACTAACTGATAAAATTTAATATGATCATATATACAGTCTCTGGAAAACACTTTTATTTTATTTTGAAGATCGTAGAACGTTATTGTATTTGTGATCTGTCCAATGAAAACCTAATGAATATAAATGTACTTCTTAATAATTTAAGAGTTGCCACATTTTTTTTTTTTGTCTGGCATCTATTTTATTTGAAATATTGATTTCAGCGTCCCAACTATTGATGGTTCGGAGAGCAGCTCAGCTTGGCCATTATTTGACACGAAAAAACAATCAATGCTTTATATTAATTCAAGTCGTCCCAGAGTGATACAAAATCCATTTGAAGAAAATTATAAATTTTGGCATTCATTGCCTATTCTAACTAACTTGACTAGATTATTTTCTAAAAATGTCACTTCAACTCAAAACACGAAAGACGAGCTCTAATTGTAAAACATGCAGAATAATTAAATTTTGTAAAAATCGAATTTATATTTATTTCGTTAAATATAATATATATACCATTTTACAAACAATTTTAGTATACATTTTTTTTTTTAATATATTACTTATATACTTACCTTAATAAAAAAAAATTGGTTAAACATATAATTTAACGGTCAATATACAGTTGTGTGTCACGTTCAGATCCTGATTCATTTCACAAAGTATTATTTTTGGTCTTAACAACCCTGTCCAAATTCTATTACATGGCAGCAGGAATTATTCTATATTTTGTTCATTACATATGTAAGAATCAAATAAGAATATAGTAAGACTCCATATCCCATGAAGTGGTGAGATACATGGACATATTAATGATATTGCAATATTTAATTTGTGATTGTTGTATTCAATTCTAAATAATGGAGGTTGGGGAGATCACTTTATATTTTTTAATATGATGGATCAATAGTAAAATCAAATTTCAATTAATTTAGGAATCTATAATATCAATATATAAATCATAACCATAATTAACGTAAATAGATTTTTTATACAATTGACATTTATGCAAAAGGAAAAAACTTTTTACTAGATAATAAAATAAAAACTCATTTATAAATATGCAGTTGTAAATAATGTGTAATAATCAAAAACAATTCCTATGGATTTTCGATTCGAAATCTCCAAACAGCTCTAAACACAGTGATCACATGGTTCAAAATATACAAACTAAACATTAATACAACAAAAACGAAAAAAAATATTTTCTCTAAAGCGATACAAAGGTCCTTTGAAAAAACCAACCAATATAATGGAACAATAAGTATGACTCTGTCATGTAGGTACATTGGAATGTTTTTAGACGCAAAACTGATATGGAAAATTCATACAAATAAAAAACTTATCTAAGGCTATGCAAGAATGTACACACTTTATCCCTTAGTAAACTTTAAATCAACCCTCCAAATGAAATCATCCACTGTACTGTACACCACAATATTCCGTCCATTAATCACTTATGCCTGTCCAATCATAACAACATATTCCTCTACAAAAATCAACAAAATCTAAATCTTTCATAACAAATGTTTGATAATATATCTCAAATTCACATGGTTCATGAGGAATAAACAAATTCATATGAACATACGCATCCTTTTTCTCCAAGACTGGATAAAAATACAAGTCAATAACTATCACTCAAATCTTAATCCATCCGATGGCGAACGGTTCTAAAACCAGGGAAATAAAGCGAAAAATTGGCATTTACGTGTCACGTCAAGATCTTCTTCTATTAAACTCAAGCAAAGACGAAGATCAATTTCAAATTACCACTAAAAATACCGATTAACTAATATTAGCATGTACACATCATTAACACAATATCACAAACTAATTATAATTAGTAATTTGTAATTTGTCATTAAAACACGTAAGCAGACTTGTAATAGCATGTTATATGCTGAAACATTTTAATTTTAATAAATAAAAATAAAAATTATATAATATATACAAATATTTTGCAAAATTATAAAAGTAAATAACAACAGGTTTGAGTACAAAAAAAAGTATAAACCTTATTATTTAGAACAGAAAAATAATATTTTAAAAATATGAAAAAGATTTTATAATAGTTATATATATATATATATATATATAAAATTATATGAACAATAAATGTTAAACAAAAATAGATTAATTCTATTAAAAAAAAAAATATGGAGTAATAATAACATAAATCGAAGTAGATTGGAGGGTAAAAAATGTAAAAAAAATAAAAATAAAATAAAAAATGCTTAAAAGAGTATAAAATAAAAAAAAAAAAAAATAGATAAATTCTATTAAACAAAAAAAATCAAAAGAGTAATAATAACATAAATCAAGTAGAATGGAGGGTAAAAAAACCTTAAAAAAAGAAAAAAAGAAGAAAAGTCTTCAATAATAAACAAAAAAAAGAAGCAAAACTGTAAAATTGAGAAAAGATAATGAAATACATATTAAAGAAAAAAACTCAAAAATTAAAAATACTACTCCAAAACAGAGGAAAAATAGAAAAATGTAACATATTCATTTGATGATCAAAAATTCAGCAACTTTGTTCAGGTAGGATGAATATGCAGCAAGGCTGTTTGAACGGAATGTTCCATTTCTACAACCGGAATCCAGTTCTACTTTTGAAGATATGGCAGGTCCAAGTTGTCTATCATCCTATAACACGATAATAATAAATCTGGATTAGAACAAGAAAACAAACATTAAACTTAAATAAATAAATTTCGATAAATTGTAAATTTAATATTTAAAAATAAATATTTTATTTACCTGTCGCGATTTCAGGTACAAATTAATGCAGTTCAGACGTCCGTCGATCGTAACATCCTCAAACTCCACCCTGCCAAAGTTCTGATTTCTCGACAGTTCCAAACACTGTTGTCTGTCAATAGTTTTTGGAACATGAAGTACCACACGAGGAGCAATATTTTGCGCCATTTCCAGAATACCCTTCATGCCTCCCATTTCCCGGCTGCACAGGTCGTGAGGGTCGAATCGACGAGAATAACCCGGCCCACCCCATGGGGGTGAAGTGACGACAGCATCTGCTCGTATTCCGTCTAATATCTCGAAACAACTACCAACTCTAAAATCAATTTTGTCCTCAACCCCATAGATTTGGGCATTTCGGCGTGCCAATTTTATTTTCTCCGGGTCGACATCAACAGCGATAACTGAAAAATAATGTGGGAAGTTATAGCATGAACGTCATTACAGTAAAACAATTATTAAAAAATTACAAGTAACAAAGTTACAAGAAAACCGTATCTTACCTCGGCGACACGTTAGGGCCAATTGAATGACATTGCCTCCGGCACCACAAAATGGATCGACGACAATGTCAAAAGAGCACCTCCTAGCCATATGTGACGCGAGTGTTTCTGGACAAACGGAGTAGAAACTTACTGAAAAATTAAAATTATGTGTTAATAAATTTTATTGTTGGTGTGTGCGCTAGATAAATGTGTGTTACGTACCTTCGTCTAATACGACACCTTGGTCAAATCGGGAAAACAGTGAATATCGCCTCTTCCAGTATTTTAGAGTTGCTGCTAAAGTACCCTTCTGAAAGTAGAACACATAACAAAGAAATGATTAGATATAAGTGATTTATTAAATCGGTAATAAACATATTATTGGAATTAAGATATATTAACATTAATTATAATTTTTATTTACCTTCGGTTTTGCTAAGGCCGTTACTTCTTTGCACTCTGTGATCGGCTCTGTAACGATGTCCAATGACCGAACGACAACTGTGGCTTTCTGGTCCTTAATCTCCTCCGTGGGTACAATCTTCATGGAAGCGGTGGTGGACTCTTCGGCCCTCACACAAGTATTTGTTTCAATGGTTTGAACACTTACATCCTTAAACTTGTTCAGGTTGATTTGAGTTAAATCTCGTCGGTCATGGTTTGACTCGGACTGGTCAGTCTGAGTGGACGCGTCACGGCTCACCACCGTCTTAGATTCCCTAACTTGCGTCGAGATATCCGTGACGGTGGCTCGCGTGAACCCGTCCACCGAGCCGGCGGCAAGACCGACGGCAGGCCCACCCACCTCCTCTTGCTGCCATCGGTTACTGTACCGCCATAACCAGGAAAATTTCTTGTAATCTAGGAACGTGTAGTACGTATCTTTTCTGCACAATATCAATGTCATATTGCCAGAAGAAATACCGTTGACTGATGTAAATAAAATTGTTTGAAAAAAATACTATTGAATTTTATTCACACTATTCGCATAATAACATTTACAGGAGACACGTATCGTATGAAGACTTAACAAGAACAACCTATTGTTGTTTGTAGTCGATTCCTTTTATACACAATTTTCGTACATCTCATAGCAACGCGATATGTTTGTTTTGCAGATTCAATGAATTTTTCAATTATATATGTCAATATATTCATATTCATCGGCCGGTTCATATATTTTGAACGAAATACTTTTCGAACATACTCTGTATAGTTATTGATGTTTTTAAGTTTATAGGTTAAATTCTGTAAAGTTAAAATCGACTGTATTCACAAAAAACATAAACCACTATCCAAATAGCGAATAGAGCACCCCAGATAACAAAAATATATTCTTAGAATGTCCCAGAAATATTAAGTAAACAATATAAATATTCTTTCAACGTTCTAAGAAAATATTATGAATCTTTTTTATTGTTCACTTAATATTCTCTGAAAAAAAATTTTGTCAACAAATTTCATATTTTGAGTAGATATATTATCTTCTTCTTCTTCTTCTTCTTCTTCTACTTCGCCTTCCTCCCAACTATTTGGGGTCGGCCACCCTTGTCCTACACCTCCACTTTACTCGGTCAATCACATCTCCTCTGCACACACCGACAGCCCTCATGTCATTCTCCAAAGTCTCCAACCATCTCTTTTTTGGTCTTCCTCTTCCTTTTTTCCCTTCAACGTCCATCTTCATAACCACTCTACTGCATTCGTTTCCTCTCGCCTCATCACATGCCCAAACCATCTCAGCGTATTTTCTCTCGTCTTGTCCACAATTGGCGCTACTCCAACACTACCTCTCACGTATTCATTCCTTATTCTATCTTCTCTTGTCACTCCACTCAACCATCTAAGCATTCTCATTTCCGCGACACTCATACTTTGTTCTATTCTCCTGTTAACCGCCCAACACTCTGAACCATACAGCATAGTTGGTCTCACTACACTTTTATAAAATTTACCTTTCAGCCTAATTGGAATTCTCTTATTCTCTTATGAGTAGATATTTTATAATATTAGAAAATATCAAATTATTAATGATACTGAAAAGTCATGGAAAATATATTTTCATAATATTGTATATTTTATATTCTATTAAAATATATTCATCATGTTTTAAAAATATTGTTTTAGCAATATCGTATACATACTATTAAACTAAATCTATTGTAGTATTATTAAACATGATTCAAACTTTGGCTGCAGAAATAAATTAAATAAATAATTCCAAGTTATATTCTTTTTACAGATGACTTAAAAATCTTCTTTTGGAAAAACAATGACTGCCTCCTACCCCGAAATGGCCTTAATGAACTTATCAAATGGTTTGAATCTAATGGCTTGTATATAAATGTGGGGATGTTTCATATCATGTCATTCACTCAATATCGTTCATTAATTACCCAAACTTTATAAACAATTTAACAGTCAACAGTAATAAAGACTTGGGTGTTCTTCTCCTAACTTCACTTATCATTCACACATTTTTTCAATATATTGTAAAGCCAACGAGACCCTAAATTTCATAAAACGCATATCGATTTCAAGCTATCCTCTTCAATACAGACCCTTTAATACTCAATAGTTCGACCCATTCTTGAGTACGGATCAGTCCAGTGACATCCTCATACATCATATCATATTTCATCATAAATCATTGGTTTAATTTATTTGTTTAATATAGCAATTTCTATGGATTATATATGTATTCCTTCTACAACTATGATGAAATAAACTCATGAAAATGTAAATTACATGCAAAAAACTTCTATTTACACAACTTTAGAATATCCTCTTGAAATTAAAAGTATATTTTTACCTCATTTTTATGCTTTAAATGATTTCAATAAAAAATATGTGATATTTAAAAGCCATTATTTGTTCAGTTTTTGATTCAAATGTTGATGTTGATCTTAATCTTAATACTTAATTAGTTAACAAGATTGAAGTAGATTCAAGTAAAATATAGCTATAGGTATTACTAATTATTCCTTATTTTTTAACCATTGTACATTTTTTTTTATCTAGTTCCTAGTAGTACCAAAACACCAAAAACATTTCATAATATCCAAGAAAAAGAGCAACTGATTAGTTTTATTATAGATGCAATTAATATCTATATATTTTAGAATGACCATCACTTTATTTTAAATAGAATAGACAACTGTTTTAATACTGATGTTTTAAATAGTTCCAAAGTCCAGCATTTAAATTACATTTAATTTTGTTATTATCATCTTAATTTGATCTATTTGTCAATAATATTTTATTATTCTATTTTAGAAAACCGCTGTTGTCAAAATATTTCATATTCGAAATCTTTGATAATAAAAAAAAAAAAAAACAAATTCAGAAATCTATTCTAGAACAAATTTTGAATCAGCTTATAATTTTGAATAAATCCAATAACCAAATATTGAAGTATAATCATATATCTATTGAAAATTAAGACTATAAGATGCATATAATAATGGAGGCCAACTCTACAGTTATAGTTTTGGCAGTATCAATTCCTATGTTGCCATCAACATTAGTAAATACCGTTTCTGTGAAAATGAATGAAGAGTTAGAAATTATAGAACAATTTCTATCTAAACAAAATGAAGATATATAGATTATAAAGAAAAAATGGTAAATTATTTATATTTTATTTTTTTTTGTGATTAATTTTGTATAAAATTGTACTTATTTTATTGAATGGACATTTTAGAAATCTTTTCTTTTTATGAAAATTGGTTGCAACTCGTCATTTAGCGCGGCACTAAGAGAAGCAATAAGAATGCTTATTTCAATTATGAACTTCTTGGTGAATTGAGTTATAAGGGTACAACTAAAAGTAAGTTCACAGATTTCAAACTATTCGAAGTAATTGTGAGAAAAGACATAAATAATATGACGGATAATATTTTAATAGTTTAATGTATTTCTACAGAACCATTATATGGATTTATAAAAACTCTAATACATGAAAATTCCATATTACAACAGATAATTAGCTAAATAGAGATATGCCCCCAAAATAAAATAATATAATAAAAAATAAGTACACAGTTCGGTCATTTGGTCGTTGATTAGGTAATTAACGATTATGAGTTAGTTAATTTGTAGAAATGTTCCTTTTTCCTTTTATCGTATAGTCTTGAATTCGTAGTATAAAAAAGTACGTATATTTCGATAAAATTATCATTATTTGTTTTTTTATATTTTTTCCAGTTAGTTTAAGTTATCGTGATATTAAATATACTTTCGGTCCGCGTGAATGAGAGAGAAAAGCTTAGAAAGTATTACGTAAACGTTGACTTAAGATAGCTATGGGTAGAAGAACGCAAATTTTGCAGGATCAACTGCATGTAGCTGGATATTGCTTCGTCGTTCAGCCACGACCTGTACTCGAACACGGTCCTCACGTCACCGATCTTAACGGATGTACCCGGGACCACGGTGCATGTTTCGATCGATTAAGTCTACCTCGTCCATGGAATAGTCGAGGAATATACCGTCGCTGTCCACTGCGGACCCGTTATCACCTAGTGATAGTTGTCAATCGCCAGCATCTGTGAGTGTTAGCGAAAAAAATAAAAAGTATTTGAAAAAAATTCTTTATCACGATGTTATCTTTAAAAAAAAAAAAAAATGTTAACCGTCCAACGTGCGTGGACTGAGCATCGCGGTTTGCGTGTATTCTACGTCATCACCACTGGCGATCGACTTCTTCACCTCGTCAGGTCCCGTCTGACGCCTCTTCTTTCCGGATATACCGCTCAACTCCAGGCGTTTGCGCTTGTTACACGTCGATCCTCGAAGATTCGCTGCCAGGATATTGTTGGAAGGGACCGGAGCCACTTCGCCGACGAGAGTCGTCGTCTGACCGTCATTTCGCGTTCGAAACTCATAAATTATGATAGCAGATATTGTGACACCAAAATTATGTATTTGAACAATATAAATTTACTAAAATTCGATTCTAGTCAAGTATCAAATCGATTCGAAATCAATAATTAAGTACATAGAAATATTTCCTAGTAACCGGTTAGTATTGTTG
Organism: Sipha maydis; assembly: GCA_034509805.1. Lineage (NCBI taxonomy): Eukaryota > Metazoa > Arthropoda > Insecta > Hemiptera > Aphididae > Sipha > Sipha maydis. The sequence continues at coordinate 124,759 of JASXSY010000580.1, forward strand.
CCGATTATATTATATACCGGTATATTTACACTATAGATTCGACTAAAGCCAGTGGCCAGAACAATAAAACTATATCTTATCGATTTATAATATATTTCTGAATTCATTTTAGTTAAATGAATGATCACAAGCTCCATATCATGCACTTCCTGAATTTCCTGATTCTGAATCGTATTTCTCAAATGTAGACGAAGAAATAATTGAAATAATGAATTATTTTAATAACAGACATTGACGTATGACAATTAGTAAATAACTAAAAGTAAGTTTTATATATATTTTAGATTCTGAACGGAGTGAAGAATGTATTGATTTTACAATGATGTGTGTTTTTTTTTTTTTTTTTTTTTGTGTCTGTCGACACGATTTGGGGCAGTAAAAATGCTTCGATTGCCTTATGTAGCAACTTTTCTGAAAGGAAAGTGAATCTATTTGGTACTTTGGGGGGTCAAAAGTAAAAAATGTCCAATATAAAAAAATTTGGGAAAAACGGGAGTTTTTACGCAAAACCAGTTTTCGGCATAATCAAATTTTTTATTTTGCTATAATTTGCAATTTTTTTTTATAAGTGCTCAAAGTTCCAATTTATACGAAATATGTAAAAATCACGATAATTTGCAAGTTATTTTGTAGATAAAAATTCATAAAATTTTTTCTGTTCATACTTAAGGTTCAAAATTTTAACACTAGGTTATTTATGAGCTACTCTTCAAAAATCTTTAAAAAAATTTCTACCGGACTAAGAGGAAAAAATGTTATGACTGTTTGAAATTTAAATATTTACGAAATTGCATAAAATAGCGATTTATTCTCAAACGATTTTAAATATTTTTTATAATTCAAAAAGTATAAGTCGCAGATTTTTGAAATTTCTACCAGTTGTTAAGATTGGTATTTCCTTTATGTCATATTTTTTTCAAAATATTATATTGATTTTTAAGCCGCTTATAGGCATTTAAAATATTCGATTTTTTTACATTTTTTTTTTATAATAGGTTTTTATAATTTGGCTCGTACAAAATACTTGAAAATTTAATAGAAGATTCCACAGAAGTAGTTCTTATTGTCATTCAAAAATTATTAAAATCCATAGGCACAATTTTTTTTTATAACCGTTTGAACAGCGAATATTGACATAAAATTACATGTAAAATATAATATAATGTAGAATGTTCTAGACTGACAAACTATATTGCTGTATGCAACTGCCAACCCATCCTAATTGAAAAATATATTTATCGTTTCAAAATAAAATATACTTTTTACAATGTTTATAAATAACAATGTATTATATCCTAGACAAACATATGAACTCCGTTCAGAATCGTTATTCGTATACAATGATATCTATCATTGCATTCAAATTTAACAAATCCATTATAATAATGACCAATCCTATAAGCGAGGTGCACTCTACCCCTAACTGTACAGCAGAGCGAGGCCCATCCGGTTCTTTTTATTTTTGTGTCTGACAACACCTTTTTTGGCAGTAAAAATGCTTCGATTGCTTATGTAGCAACTTTTCTGAAAGGAAAGTGAATCTAGTTGGTACTTTGGGGGGTCAAAAGTAAAAAATGTCCAATATTTTTCAAATGCGACGGGAAAAACCATAAAAAAATTTGGGAAAAACGGGAGTTTTTACACAAAACCAGTTTTCGGCATAATCAAATTTTTTATTTTGCTATAACTCAAAAACTAATCGATGTAAATACTTGAAATTTTCACCAAATGTTTAGATTAGCGTTCTCTATACACCATAAAATTTTCAAAGTATTTTGACTTTTATTGAGCTATTTATAGACAATTGAAATTTTCAATTTTTTTAAGTATTTTTTTTTAAAATAACGATCAAATTTTTTTGGCTGCCTAGAAAATCTTGAAAATTTAATACAAGGTTTCTTATAAGTTGTTCCTTAACTGATAAAAAAAAATCTAAAATCGTAAGTCACAATTTTTTTTTATAAGTGCTCAAAGTTCCAATTTATACGAAACATGTAAAAATCACGATAATTTGCAAGTTATTTTGTAGATAAATATTCATAAAATTTTTTCTGTTCATACTTAAGGTTCAAAATTTTAACACTAGGTTATCTATAAGCTACTCTTCAAAAATCTTTAAAAAAATTTCTACCGGAATTAGAGGAAAAAATTTTATGACTGTTTGAAATTTAAATATTTACGAAATTGCATCAAATAGCGATTTCTTCTCAAACGATTATAAATATTTGTTATAATTCAAAAAGTATAAGTCGCAGATTTTTTAAATTTCTATCAGCTCTTAAGATTGGTATTTCTTTTATGCAATATTTTTTCAAAATATTATATTGATTTTTAAGCCACTTATAGTCATTTAAAATATTCGATTTTTTTACATTTTATTTTTATAATCAGTGATAAAAAAAAATTTGGCTACTACAAAATACTTGAAAATTTAATCGATGATTCCACAGAAGTAGTTCATAATGTCATTCAAAAATTATTAAAATCCATTGGCACAATTTTTTTTTATAAGCGTTTGAATAGCGAATATTGACATAAAATTACGTGTAAAATATAATATATAGTAGAATGTTCTAGACTGACAAACTATATCGCTGTATGCAACTGCCAACCCATCCTAATTGAAAAATATATTTATCGTTTCAAAATAAAATATACTTTTTTTAATGTTTATAAATAACAATGTATTATATCCTAGACAAACATATGAACTCCGTTCAGAATCGTTATTCGTATACAATGATATCTATCATTGCATTCAAATTTAACAAATCCATTATAATTATGACCTATCCTATAAGCGAGGTGCACTCCACCCCTAACTGTACAGCAGAGCGAGGCCCATCCGGTTCTTTTTTTTAATTTTATATATATTTATTATGACTAATTATTCATTTTTATTCATTATTATTAATAAAAGTTATTCATAAGAAGGTAAATTATTATTGTAATTCAGCATACAGCTAAAACTATCATACTGGTCCATTTTAAATTTCGTATTATATGTCTTATAACCAACAGTTACACTAAACAAGGCTTTAAATTGTGCATTCAAATAATCCATTAAAACCATTAAATGTCCCGACCAAGACTATTTCGTACGAAGTCGGGAAATTCAGTTGGTAGTTTATATAAATGCATGTAAAGTTATTTATGTAATAATTTTCATAGAATTTAAAACATAAATAGGTACGTATCAATATTTAAGAAATATATAAATATATAGTATAGAACTGTAACTGATGAAAATTGAATATTAATAAGTAAATTGGATGGTTTTTACAATGACGGGAAGGGGAAGTCACCAATTGGCGGCACCACAGAAGAAAATGGTTTAGGGAGAGAATAGGTCCCTACACCAGTTCCTTTTGAGGCACTTGGGTGGGTTTCCTGAAATTTGTTTTGATGAAAGGTTAGTGGTTATAGGATTTGTGTGAGCATTGAAAGTTTTATGTGTTTTTATTTAAGTGAGTGTAGCAAGATTGTTTAAAGTTTTTGCGTTTATTTTTTAGATCAGGGGCCCAAGTGAGGTGTTTGTCAAGTGTTAGTTTAATTTCTTATTGGTGAAAACACGTGAGTTGTCGGTACCCAAAGTATGGTGTGACTTTTTTCCCCCTTATATACCGGCAATAAACCTGTTGACCGGAAATGCCGATAAGGCAATGCTTCGGATGGCAGGTTGTCATATTTATTCTTTAGATTTTATAACTTTTATGAGGAATGAGTACGAGATAGTCAATTGCAATCGACCCGTCACATAATTTTTTTTAAGTTTGTTTAGAGTGGGCGTAAAACAGTTTTTTGGTCATTCATTACAGAGTTATGAAAATAAAAAAAATTATTTTCATAAGTCTCTCATCCACCATGATGTCTTGAATAACCCCTCCCCCCGCTAGGATCCACCTCGACGTGGTGGGGGGGCTTGCGTCTCTCAACAGTTCCGAGAGCTATGCCAACGGTAGCTTGCTACCAACAGGGTCTCCCATGTTGGACAGGTCGACGAACTGAGAGCTGACAAAGAGGTTCTCAAAAAGGGTAGGACGGGCTCTTCAGCCTCGGATGGCAGCCGTCCTAGAGGAAGGAAAACCTTGATCAAAAACCCCCTAGTAGTAGGGTAAAAATTTAGTGAAGGAAATCACTCGAAAAACCACAATATGAGTCTGCGAATGTCAAGTATTGTTACTGCCTCAGGGGTTTCGGAACCCCAGGGGTCGGCAGGAGTGGGTGGTTCCGGTTTAAAACCCGGATCCAACGTAGCGGGCCCACTTCGGTCGTCATTCAGTGACCGCGAGGGTGTGGGGGTGGCCGGCCAGGCCCCCGTCGCTCTACCAATTACTGGAACGAAGACGACATCAAAGTCGTGTTGGTACGGCGAGAGTAAAATCAAAAGACAGTACAACAGAAACAATGGATCTCAATTCAATCAACGATCGCAATGCGATAAAGTAGTGGATCAACTGTTTTCGAAGAAGTTTGACATGCCTAAACTCAACAAGTGGAAGCTTCCTGATCCAAACACTATGATGAGTTATCGAAAATGGGAGGTAAATAAACATGTATCATTGATTAAAACTATAATTTTAATTACATTTCAAATTGTTCGATGTAATATGATTAAACATATTAAACCATATTTTTGTAACTAAAATTTAAAAACAAAGAAAATCTCCTTATAGCCTTGTCAACTTATTTTAATAAAATAAAATTTATTCTTGGTGTGATACTAAGTTTACAGATAGTAGAGTGTTTCCTTTTTAGTGTGCCTGTTGAGAGTAAACCCTGTGTAGATTATATCATTACTCCATTACCTAATAATAATTCTTGTGAACAAAATGTTTACCCACTTGTACGATTATATTTTGAAACATTATGAATTTTCAACTTAATGATTATCTGCAATGTTATGTCATTTTTAACATTATATCTCATAAGTCTGTTTTTGTACTCTTATAACAAAAGAGTTAAATGCAACGATTTATTTGAAAAAATTAACAGAGGGATAACTAACGTATTATAAAAATAAGTTATCCCATAGTCCTAATCATTTTATTCTTACCTGACCATTTAATGCAATTATAAGAAGTACATGAGCTAAATTATTTAAAAAAATAGTACCAGCACTTATTAAAATAACTTATGATCATGTATTAATTTATTAATTTTTTTTTTTAGTTTCCTGATTTTATCACATTAAAAAAATCATTAAATATCGGCAAGGATAAACTTGATGATTTCAACTTGGCTGAATGACATAAAAATACCAAGCAAACTAATCCAGCTGATAAAGTTTTATATAAAGTTAGAGGAGCTGGGCGTCCTGAGTTATTGACTACAGCCTGGTTGAAATTTTATGAAATATTGAATGATAATGATGTAATACCTCAAAAAGCTATTGATGATGGTAAAATTTGCAGTGTTCATCTGTGTGAAGCTCCAGGAGGGTTTATTACTGCTTTAAATCATTTTATTTGCAGCAGAAATATTAATGCTGAAGTAAGTTATCTTATTTTTTTAATTTATTCGTTTACTTACTATTATTTTTTTTTTTTTTTTTTTAGTGGGATTGGATTGGTGTTTCATTAAACCCATATCACGAGGGAAATGGTAATCCTGATATGATTAATGATGATAGATTCATATTACATACATTAAGCTATTGGTTTTTTGGTAAGGATCAAACGGGAGATATTTTCCAAAAAAACTTTTATAAGGATCTTTGCTATGTTAAAAAACGTTTTGGCGAAAAAGCAAGTGTGGTAAGAAAAAAATTACTTTAATTTTTATTATAATAGTTAATTTTGTAGCTAAGACTTGGTTTTTTATAATTTTTCAGGTAACAGCTGACGGTAGTATGGATTGTCAAAATAATCCTGATGAACAAGAAGAAGTAGTCACGCGTTTGCAGTTAGTAGAGACAATGGTGGCCCTAATGATACTTGAAAGAGGTATTGCTACAATTTTTCATTAGTTTTAATTTCATAATTTTTAATAATAATATTTTTACTAACTCTAATTATTATTACAGGCGGCACATTTGTTCTAAAAATGTTTACCATGTTTGAATGTAATACATTATGTCGAATGTATTTGTTATGTTGTGCTTTTGACTCGGTACAGATTAAAAAACCGATTACAAGTAAACAAGGAAATTCTGAGGTTTATGTTGTTTGTCGAGGTTTTAAGGGATTTCAATGTGTAGAACCTCTGATACATAAATTTTTCTCAACTTCTAACCGCAGTAAGTTTTATTAAATATTTAGTTATTATTATTTTTATTTAGTTATTATCTATAACAATTATGTTTTATGATTTAAGCACTGTCCGATTACTGTTTGTTTCCGTTGAAAGAGTTGCCAAAAGATTTTTTTTCATCCATGTATAAATGTTCCAAATATTTTAGCGAACTGCAAATGCAAACTCTTGAGAATAACATAAAATGGTTTTTCCAAAAAACTGAAAATAATATTAAATCATTAACAGAATTACAGTATTGTGTCGCTAAAACATACGTCAACAGATTTCAAATAAAACCAATTGACCCTTCTCAGGAAATTGAGACTAAACAAGTCTCTAACAAGATATACTTAGTTGGACTAAACAAACTTAAAGTATGATTTATAGTGTTTCACTCTTTTTGTTTTTTTATTTTAATCTTAAAAAACTTCTTGAAGTTTAACTTCAGAATTAATAAATTAATAATTAAATAATTATTTTATTTGAATTTAATATTCAAACTATGACTAACAAAGAATTATTTATTATTGAACAGGCCATTCAGTTTGATCTACCCAAAGTTTCAACAACAAAGACGGACATGAATTATTCATTTACTGAAAAAAAGCGTAGAGAAGAATACCAAGATTTAGATGAAGCTAAATTACTTCAAGATCGAATGAATAGTTATAAGCAAACTCCATGGAAGTATGATAAAGAAATTTTGTGGTTTACCGCAGAGGTCAGTATAATTATAAAACTAATTACGTATTGTTTAAAACTAAATGATAATTTGTTATTTTGTTTTGTTTTTTTATATATAGGATGCCAAAATAGATTTATCTAGTTTAAATATGCAAATGGGTAAGCCAGTATCTATAATTCGTAACTCGAAATTTTGTGTGAATGAACTTATTAATTATAACAATCGAGCAAGATCATTATTTACTATTCCTACCTAGCGTAGACAGTAAGTTTTTAATTTTTATACTTATGTAAATAAAATTATATTTCAAAATTTTAATTTTATTTCTCTTATGTATTGCAGATATTTTCGGCTTCAAATTCCAAAACAAGCGGTCCACGGCCGATTGATTGTTTGTGATGTAACATCGATTTATGCCAATTATTGTATAAACAACAGTAGAAAACAGCTTGATTCCCTTACTGTAATTTCAATCTCACAAAATACCGATTGACAAAACAATACGACGGCAAACAATAACTTTGTTTTTACCTTTTATTTAATAATACAGATTTAATTGTTAAGTAGAAATTGATGGACAAAGAAAAAAGGAAACTTAAAAAAAAGAACCGGTTGGGCCTCGCTCTGTTGTACACTTGGGGGTGAACTGCGACTCTTCATAGGATAGGTCATTATAATGGATTTGTTAAATTTGAATTCAATGATAGGTATCATTGTATACGAAAAACGATTCTGAACGGAGATGATATGTTTGTCTAGAATATAATACAATGTTATTTATAAATATTGTAATAAGTATATTTTATTTTGAAAGGAAAAATTTAGAAAAATCGAAAATTTAAATTGTCTATAAATAAGTCAAAATATGTCAAAATACTTTGAAAACTTAACCATGTATAGAGAACGTCAATATAAAGATTTGGTGAATATTTCAAGTTGTTGCGATTTTTGGTTTTTGAGTAAGAGCATATTAAAAAAACCGAAATCATTTGTCAGTCTAGAATATTATACATTATATTATATTTTACATGTAATTCTAGGTCAATATTCACTGTTCAAACGCTTATAAAAAAAAATTGTGCCTATGGATTTTAATAATTTTTGAATGACATTACGAACTACTTCTGTGGAATCTTCTATTAAATTTTCAAATATTTTGTACGAGCCAAATTTTTTTTATCACCGATTATAAAAATAAAATGTAAAAAATCGAATATTTTAAATGCCTATAAGAGGCTTAAAAATCGATATAATATTTTGAAACAAATATGACATAAAGGAAATACCAATCTTAACAGCTGGTAGAAATTTCAAAAATCTGCGTCTTATACTTTTTGAATTATAACAAATATTTAAAATCGTTTGAGAATAAAAGTCCAGTAGAAATTTTTTTAAAGATTTTTAAAAAGTAGCGTATAGATAACCTAGTGTTAAAATTTTGAACCTTAAGTATGAACAGAAAAAATTTTATGAATTTTTATCTACAAAATAACTTGCAAATTATCGTGATTTTTACATATTTCGTATAAATTGGAACTTTGAGCACTTATAAAAAAAAATTGTGACTTACGATTTTAGATTTTTTTTTATCAGTTAAGGAATTACTTATAAGAAACCTTGTATTAAATTTTCAAGATTTTCTGGGCAGCCAAAAAAATTTTATCGTTATTTAAAAAAAAATACTTAAAAAAATTGAAAATTTCAATTGTCTATAAATAGCTTAAATAAAAATTTAATGGTATATAGAGAACGCTAATCTAAACATTTGGTGAAAATTTCAAGTATTTACATCGATTAGTTTTTGAGTTATAGCAAAATAAAAAATTTGATTATGTCGAAAACTGTTTTTGCGTAAAAACTCCCGTTTTTCCCAAATTTTTTTAGGGTTTTTCCTGTTGCATTTAAAAAATATTGAAAATTTTTTACTTTTGACCCACCAAAGTACCAACTAGATTCACTTTCCTTTCAGAAAAGTTGCTACATAAGCAATCGAAGCATTTTTACTGCCAAAAAAGGTGTCGTCAGACACAAAAAAAAAAAAAAAAATAAAAAAAAAAAACACACATCATTGTAAAATCAATACATTCTTCACTCCGTTCAGAATCTAAAATATATAAATTTATACATTTTAAAATGGTTAAAGATTGGAATTTTGGAATAAAATCACGACGCAGGTTATTTGTTCCAATAAAAAATAAAAAATATGTCAAAACATAATTTAGCCCGCTTGAATTTTATAAAACGCAAATCAAATATAGACATCGAACATCAGATAATATAAAATTCTTTATTGTTTTTTTTAATTTCACTGAGTATCATTTTGTAATGAAATAAATTACACATACACAATAACAAGAAACATTTTTTTTAATTATTTAAATTAAATAAATTACGTAATTATGCAATCATTTTTAATTAAGGTCTGTTTACACAGTACCGTTCCGTGTCCGTTGTTCCGTGCCTATTCAGTTTCGTTAGAACCTACCAACGAGTATATCCGTATCAGGGAAATTCCCCAGAACATTGTCTTCGACAAATCTAAAATTACGGACACGGACTGATCGGAAACGGAACGGACATGTGTAAACATGCCCATTTCATAACAAGTAAACAAATTTAAAACGCCGGACACGGAACGGACGGCACGGATACGGAACGGACACGGAACGGACACGGAACGGACACGGAACGGACACGGAACGGTTATGTTTAGATAGACCTTTTATCGTGTCTTGATTTTTAAAAATATAACACTAAAACCAGGGGCGTATTTAAGGGGGGGCTAGGGGGGTCTTAGCCCCCCAAGTTACCAGAATAGCCCTCCCAATCAATTTTAGTTATACCAAAATATGTATTTATATTCTGTAAATTTTAACTAGTGTAATAACTCCAGTTGTAGCCAATACAATGATATTTCAAGAAATCTTAGTTGGTGGCATTAAGATAGATAAAATATTTTATCTATCTCAGTGTCTGGCCGTGATTTTTATTACCAGCTTCCACTGCTACCGAAAAGTTCTATATCTCTTATCTATTATATAATATTTAGTTAAGCGCGAAATTTGCTATTGATTATGGTGATAAATGATAAGAAGAACTATTATATCATATTAAATAACGAACACTTAACAGAACTTAAACAAAGAAAAAATTCTCAATGAGTTTGCCAAAAAACCAAGAAAATTAAAATTGTAATATTAGGTATGTAATGTAATTTGTATGACTACTATGACTACATTTTAAATCTAATGACAAAATATTACTATTGTACATATATCTATTTGAGAAATTGTTTTATAAGATAATATAATAACATTTATATATTCATTGTAAATTGCTATGTTGTATTCAAATTTGTCTTTTTTAATGAATTATGTTTAATGGAATAAACAAAAAGGACTTAATTAAATAATGTTACTTTAATTATAAATAAACAAATAATAATATAAAACAATATATATAGGTAATAACTAAAAGTAAGAATTTTGTTTGTAATTTTCATAGGGATTTAGCCCCTCCAGTTTTACAACCCTAAATACGCCCCTGACTAAAACTAAAATTATTAGAAATTTTCATTACATGTGTAAAAAGTTAAAAATAAAATTGTAGAATTTAATTATAACCGTAGTTCAGAGAATTCATAATGTATTCGATGAGTGCAACAATGCGATAACACACACATACACACTAATTTCCATTTACTATTCATACAACGACACAGTCCAAATTCACATGTCGTATAAAATGCTTAAAGCCGCTCCAGATTATAGTGAATTTGTTACTAACATGTGTTAATAACGTATGTTATTATCAAATGCTATTTATTTATTGTAAATGTTACTAACATCTATGTTGATAACATTTTTATCAACAGAAATAATGTTATCCATTAGTTGGCTGTAAATATCAAAGAAATGTTACTAACATCAGTTATAAATATATCTGGACGGAATTTATAAAATTTAAAAATTTAATTTTGGTTTATCAATGTAACAGGTATAGCTTCTCTGAAATGTGTGTCTTTTCTAGGAATTCTATGGCCAATGAGATTTATGAGGAACTCGAAATCAGAACTAGACATCCGTGCAACATTTTTAAAATGCCCATTGCATCTAAGATCTCCAGTTAAAGGATCATTATCATCTTGCCTTAAATCACGGATGAGATCACTTCCACTATAATTTTACCTATTAGCTAATGAAGGACGTACCCAAAACCTTTTTTTTTCTTTTTCTTGGTACAAACTCAAAATTACACATGCCGCTGCAGCAACAACTATATCCGCAACTACACATCATTATGAAGACTACTTAATTTTATTTATTCAGATATATTAGTAACTTAATAACAGATGTTGTAGAACTTGTAAACAAATGTTACAAACAAATGTACTTGTTATTGTTATTTGTTACTAATTGTTATAATCTGGACGTAGCTTAAGTTCTGCGCAATTTCAACCGTCGCTTCCCAAACGGCTCCCATCTATTGTTTGATTATTCCCAAACGGCTCCCGTCAAAAAAGGTTTTACCAACAGGTCAATACCCAAACGGCTCCCGTCGAAAAAGATTTTACCAACAGGTCAATAACTTAACCGAAGAATTATACATATAATATTATACGTACTCGTACACAGCGAGTATCATAATAGCCAAAACTTGTGTGTATTATTTCGTCGTGTATATATGACTCGTATATCATCGATATCTATAGCATGTGTTCATGGGTAATTGGAAATCTCGACAATAATGTCGAATAAAATAAATATATATGTCAATAAAATTGTGCAATTGTGTAATTTTTTTTCCAATCTAAAATAATAAATATTTCTTGGGCAAGTTCAGCGCAGTAGAGTCTTGATAGTCCGGATCCCCGATAATCCGGAGAACGCGGTGATCCGGACGTCAAATAAACCTATTCTTTCATAAAGACAAATACGTCTGAAGTTTACTCGGAATTCTCAGAACCCAGTGTGCTGAAACATTTTATAATTATAATAAATAAAATAAAACGTTGTTTCGCGTTTATTAAAAATAATAACTTGGGAAAAGCCTTATATTGCATTTTCAATATCATACTTAGTTCCTCACCACACTATGCGTTTTGGTGGGTGAAGTGCGTTCGGTCGACCGGGTCAACAAATTACATAACTGATAATCATAAATGTCACAGTAGAGCATTTTATCGGGATCTACTGTAACATGTTGCGGTCGTGCAGGAAGCAAATCAATAGGACATTTTATCAAAACACATTATGTTAAGAGTATATCGTGTATTTAAGCAGCTGCATTTTGTTGATAATTTGAAAATATTTAAATAATTACAATTTTGTTAAAATCAAAAATATAATTGAAATTGTAAAATATTTTACAAATTAATTGAAATAATAATAACTAAAGAATAAACAGTAAATATAATTTAAATAAATATAATATTTATTGTTTTTACTTTAATACTTTAGAATTTGTTCCATGACTAAAATACTAATTAATTTACTTAATCATTATTATCAATTGGACTGACCGTAACCTAAATAAGGTGCTATGACTGTTGTGTCTTATGCCTTTAGCCTTATCAATCATAAATTATTTGTAATAATACTATTGATATTTGGAGATTAAACTATTGTTATTATTGATACTAATGTATTTTATACTGGTGGTTCTTTATTTTTGCGATATACGTTCAAATATCAATTTTGATAATAAATCGATACATACTGATATTTTCGATATCAACAATATTGGCCTATATCAAGGATCGGCCCACCCCAAATTGTTTTATGATGTAAAATCATAAATTCATTATCATATTACACCTTGACCAGACATCTCGCCGTCTACGGTCAAACTATTTTTGTATATTATCTATCGACCATCGTACATATCTATTATACTATGTACGTACACACATTAATTGTATTACCTCTACACCGTTTCTCGTGTGTCTCGTGAGTTCTGTAATTGAAAAGTCCGAATATAAGTGTGATATTATGTGTGTGAATTATATTATATGGTCTTCTATGTACATCGTGATCTACTAATTTCAATATACATTTTTTTTTTTGTGTTTTGCGTGTTTTTGTATTACTATTATAGTTAACAAAGTTTTGTTGAATATTTTATATAAACAAATCGCCAATTTCTTATTAGATTAAGTTTGATTTAGTGGTAAAGTCTAGTTTTTTAAATCTATTAAAAACAACTGCAATTGTACAGTCTGAGTGCTGACTTAACTGTGAGTTCTATATTTAATTATTTATACTTCTATTGAGTCAAGAAAGCTCTACATTATTCACTATTATTCTGTATGTTACATTTATAATCACAAATAATACTTGGTCGCTGAGATTTTTTTTGCTTATTATTTGAGTATTTACTATACAGCAACATATTTTAGTTAATATCACCCATATGATTAGTTTTTCCATTTATTTTAGAGGTACTTGTGGATTATTGTGACAACTGCGCGACATAGGTACCGTGAAGAATTCTGCCGAGGGGGCGCATCATGCATAGTAAATATGCTGATATCTAAATAATGCTTAAATTATTTAAGTTAAATTCGCAGGTATACTTTTTTCAAATTCAAAATTTGACAACATAAAATTATTTTTGTTTTTCTTGATAATAATAATAATAAAGAATCTAGACAATTTTATTATTTTATATTATTGCTATTGTAAATTATATCAATTTTTTCATGTATCTTTATAATTATAGTTCGTTAATAGTTATCAAGTATTTCCACAATTATTTTGCCATTCGTGGCGCCGCGTCTAGAATTCCCGCACGCATATGCTCATGATAACAAAATTAAATTATGGTCGTATACCACTTTATTTTTTAAACAGAAATATGGTTTTGCAGTAACAAGATTGTTAAACTGGCTGGTCCGATTTCAATTCTGTAAAAACCTAAATATTGCGGACTTATTTTTTAAATCTTGGTCAAGGTATATTCTGAAATATGAATGTATGACTTAAGTATGCTAACAATTAAGTTTTTAAATTTCTATATTTTTACTTGTTTATATTTAATTCAGAAAATTATATTTAGAATAATGCCTCGATCAAGATCTAGAAAAAATGTCAGAAAATCTTAAACATTTTATAGAATTGAAATCGAACTAGCTAAGGTCTCACAATTTTGTCACAGACAGGGATCTTAAAACGATATTTTTCGACCAGCTAGAACCACCTTAACCCATTTTGTCCAATTTTTTCGTTTTAAAATATAGTTATTTACAGTGACGAGACCAGTTGCGACAAAAATTTTTTTTCACGCACTTTTCTTACATAATTTGGTATTCATCGTAAGTTATAGCTATGCATGAGTGTACCATACAAACAAATTGATTGTTAAAAAAAGGTCGTTTCAACATAATTAAATTACTTAAAATTCCGTGGTCTTTTATAAATTGCTGAAAGACCAGATGATCTAATCTTACCGATCAAATCTTATGAAAACAAAGGCTCCACCACGAACAAATTAAGTCTTTTAAAGGATTCAAACCAATTATATCATAGGGTTTTTATTTTCACTTTAGTGGGTAGTACAGAGAACCTAGTGTACGGAACGGATTCATCGTAATCTACGGATTTAATCTGTCGGATATGATCCTATGAAAAATTCATTTGTGTATGGCCGGCTAATGTTAAAATCTTATCATTATTCAAGTAGAAAACAGAGTTATTACAGAGTATTTATTGTACATTTCGGTAGACTGCCTGGGTAACTGATACAAGAGCGAACTTTAGAAGTTCAGCTATAGAATTATAATATTTAATCATGACCACGCCGTCACGCTTGTAGGTAATAATTGCTTGTTTTTAAGTAATTTTTGTACTTACGATTATTTGTTAATGAATCAGTGGAGCTTATCAACTTCAGAAAAATATTTGACATTATAACTTATAACAACTGTGTAATATTGTAACATTTTTATATTGATTTATTTTAGAAATTTGCTACCATGAAATTCTTGAAGACGTGGACTGTAAATTCGGTAAAATATTAATTTTATTTTTAAATTATTTAATTATTAAAAAATACGCTTGTATTAGTTAAATAAAGCATAGTTGTATCCCTACGATTGACTGTCGATTAATTTACTATAATAACTCAAGCCTAATATTAATTATTATTTTTTGACATATTGTTTTGACCAACTAAAAACAAACAACATTGCATAAATGGATGTAGCGTATAATATATTATAGTTGTACAAGATACACACCATTAACCAAGTTAATAATTATAATTGACTATCAAATAACATAAGATTTTACTTAAGTATTTTACTGTGTATAGATAATCACAACGTTTTCTTGGATTTTCAAGAATAATAAAATGATTTTGTAAAAATTAAGAGAAAAAAGCACTCTTTTTTAAATAACATTTGATATTTTATTGCAATAAAAGATAAATAACTTAAAAAAAAAATCTATGAAAGACATTTGAAGTTGTTGTAATGATAATAACCGTTTTTAATTTAAAAAATATTAATGTATTATCTATAATTAATAATTTAATATTTTTTAATATTTATTTTATATATAATATGGTACAGAAAACAGGACCTATTTTGTGTGTAATACACTAAATTGTGTAAATTAATTGTATGTAATGCAATTATAAAATGTTTAGTGTCGTATGTCAGAAAACAACGAATATAGACTTAAAATAGGAAATTACTTAATAGAAATTCAAACTAACTTTATCTAAACTTATTATTTGAAAAAGTAACATATTCTATATTTCTTAAGTATACAAACTAGTTGATGGTCTGTACATTTTTTTTAAGTTTCCTCCTTACTTTATCCATCGATTTCTCCTTAAAAAGCTTAAACTCGGTAATATTTGTTTACAAAAAATTGTAATCAACCATAAATGTAAAGTAACTATATTTATTGATATGGAGAAAAATGTTATTTTGTAAGCATGAGTCAAAACACAATAAAATAAAAAATGTGTAATACAAATATTACAACAACATTAATCCTAGCAGATAGATAGTCAAAAAAATTTGGATAATAGGCAACTATTCAATTGTAATGTATTCATTACAACCAACTAATTTCATTAAAAAGTGTTAATATGAATGTTCTATGATGATTGATTATTGTAAGTATTATATTTTTTGATTTAGTTTTTTTGTCTAACACAATATACCTTATAGATAAATATATAAAACAAATGTAAAGAATATCTAATAATAAAAACATTATACATAATGTAAAATAACTACATAAAAAACTAATGTTCTATTATGGAATAAAAAATGATATCTGTATTATTTAAATAAAAGGTAAAAACAAAGTTATTGTTTGCCGTCGTCGTATTATTTTGTCATTCGGTATTTTGTGAGATTGAGGTGAAAATTGCGAAAGGAATTTTAAAAGGTCAAATTTTAAAATCAAGAAACGGACGACCTTATTACTCTTACACCGGTATACCGTATGCAAAGCCGCCAGTTGGAGAACTTCGATTTGAGGTACTCAAAAAAATTATAATTTTTAATTTAAATAAAATAAAATAAATTTAATTCAAATTGAATGATTTATGAGATTTAATATAACGTTGTAGGCTCCAGAACCAGTTGATCCGTGGAATGGCACTATAGACGCAACTAAGAGTCCAAACATTTGCCTTCAAGAGGAATACGAACATAGCCAAGAGGATTGCTTATATCTAAATGTTTATTCACCAGCAACCGATGGTAGACTTCCCGTAATGTTTTGGATTTATGGAGGAGCGTTTGTATTGGGTCATAGTAATTTTGAGTTGTATGGTCCTGAATATTTTATGGACAAAGATATCGTGTTAATAACATTCAATTACAGATTAGGGGCATTAGGTGAGATTAATAAAGTGAGATTTTTTTAAATAGTTTGGATATTTATTAAGTCATTCACTTCGGCAGGTTTATTGAGTATGGAAGATGACGTAATACCAGGAAACTATGCAATGAAGGATCAAGTAATGGCGTTGCGATGGATCCAAGAAAATATCGATAAATTTGGAGGTGATCCTGGGAAAGTGACGATGTTCGGTGCAAGCTCTGGTGCAGCAAGTATCGGATACCATATGATGTCACCTATGAGTAAAGGTCTTTTCCATAAAGCTATACTCCAAAGTGGCTCTCCATTATGTCGATCGACAATATTACCACCCGGTGTAGCACGAAATCGAGCCAAAATAATGTCCGATGCAGCTGGATGTACTGGAAATTCTTCAACGGACATTTTAAAATGCTTGAAGAAATTACCTGCACGTGTTTTTATTGGTTTTAGAGAAAAATTTGTAGTAAGTAAGAGATGTACTAATTTATTAAATAAGATGATTCGAATTTTACATTTATATTTTAGTGTAATTTAGTTTCTTGTTAAAAATAATGTTCATTTCGATTTTCATACCTTCCGTTTAAATATTTTTTTATGAGTTCTTGATAATATTTTATAACTATAGTTCTGTAACGATATAATTAATTATGAGTGGTTAATATTTATCAAATCTATAATCCGAACATTATGTGTATGGTTTTTTTTTTATTTATATTGTACAGGAAACACTGACGCAATCAAATTTGGTATTGTTTTTACCGGTAACAGAGTCATGTGATTCTGGTCAAAAATCTTTTTTGTGCCACAACCAGTTTTATGAATTTCACCAAGAGTCTTTTGTGCCGACTATACTTGGTATGAACTCTGGTGAAGGTGGGATGGCTGTTTCTTGTAAGTTTTTTCACATTTTTCTATGACAAGTCCATCTGTAGACGTTGAAATATTTATAAGGGTATTGTCGTAGAAGAATATTAACACTTTTTATTATTCGAAATTATTATAACGGTCATATTATAGCAATTAGATCTGTGCGATTAGTCTTTACGGAAGTCGTATCGACAAATGGTGCGCGAAAGCCGACGACGAAATAGGTTGAAAACCATAAATGTCGCGTTTGCGATCGCGTTGTAATTGTATTTTGTAATAAATCTTGAAAAATA
Organism: Sipha maydis; assembly: GCA_034509805.1. NCBI lineage: Eukaryota > Metazoa > Arthropoda > Insecta > Hemiptera > Aphididae > Sipha > Sipha maydis. The sequence continues at coordinate 142,680 of JASXSY010000580.1, forward strand.
TTTGAGGTACAATTTCTGTGCATGCTTTTTATTTTTTTTTCAGTTTTGATCAACGACAAATATTTGCCAAATCCGGAAATCCTTAAAAATTTTCATTATAAAATGTCGCTCATGATGGGATACAATAAATATGTATCGGATGTGAATGAAGTCGGTAAATTGATAATCCAGAGATACTTTCCTACAGGAAAAGTTGATCAGTCATATGCCAAATTAGTTGAAGTAATTTTTCAATTATATATATTGCTTTTCAATTTTATAATTTCAGATTTATTATACAAAGATAGGTACATATAGAACAACTAGTACGTAAGTTTGGTACTAAAATGTTTGTGACTAAAATCCAAATATTTAGGATTTGTATAAATCTAATAGATTATAACAATAACTCTTTTTTTAATATACTTTTATTGATTAGAGAAAAATAGTACTTTTTAATTTATACAATATAATATATATATATTTATATATATCATATAATGACAGATTATTTCAATTTATTTCCAAATAAAGTAATTGTAGTGTTTAAATACTTCATTTTGCTAATATTTAGATTTATGTTTATTTTTAATAAATATTTATACACATATTTTTATTTTTAAATTGCAGATGTTTTCAGATGGTACTATAATCTATGGCATGTTAGAAACAGCTTTTAAATTTTCGTCACCGGTGTATTTTTATCTATATGATTACCAAAATGAATATTCATTTAACGTCATGTATGGAAATCCACATCAAAAACTCGGAGTAACACACGGCGATGAATTGATAAGTTTGTTTAAACTGAAGGATTGGAACCATAAAGAATTAAATGAAAATGATTTGGAAATTTCAAAGCTTATGGTTAATATTTGGTCGAGATTCGCTACATCTGAGTGAGTTAAACCTTCATACTTGCATCCATTTTATTCATAGCTTTTGACCTCTTCTTCTTCTAAGGCATCTTAAAGACCATTAAGATCCATCGTCGTAACAACAATATCTTTCTACTTTTTTCTGTTCCTTGACACTTCCTCCGCATATTCACTCCAATCATCCTGAGATTTTCCTTGACTCTATCAATACATCCTTGTCTGTGTCTCCCTCGGTGCCATTTTGTTTTCAGTCTCCATTTTCTTATGTTCTCCAATACTCCTTTAGATTTCTAAACATGACCGGCTCATCTTATTCTACTAATCTTGATTGTCACTAAGTTGAATTCCTTCCGCCTTACTAAGAATTGATTCTAAAGCAATGTTAAACAAAACTGGTGACATCGCGTCTCCACGACTGAGACTGTCGACACCGGAAATTAATTTGAGTAAGAATCTCCAAAAACTCATCTTGTATTTTAAGCTTTGTACGCACACTAATAATTTTAGTAAGCTTTTTTGATACACCCAATTGAGACATTTCGTTCCAAAGTTTCTTTCTATCCATCTTGCCATATGCTGCTTTAAATCTCACAAATAGCATATGTACGACTTTATTAAATTCACTAATTTTTTCTGCAACTTGTTTTATTATATAAATCTGATCCATCGTTGATTTACCTACCATGAACCCAGCTTGGTATTTTTCAATAATTTTTTTAACCAAAGGTTTCAATCTATTTAATGAGAGTTTAGATAATATTTTGACGTACATGTCCCCAACCCCACCCATTTTCAATTTTCAACTTTTTCCAACGCCAATATTTAGTGCTTAATTCCTGCCAATTCCTGCCGCCATTTCCAGAATTCCTGCTCAACTCCCGCCCGCGCAAAAATCAAAAAACTATGGGTGGGGCTGGAGAAACGTGTTCCCAGCCCCACCCATGGTTAGAAATTTTTTCCAACCAAATGTATTTCGAGACTCCCGACTTAATTCAAGTACCGTTATAACTGTTTTAAGTTCGGCAGTCATTATAAAATTTATAAAAAAATATGTATTTTTAATTAATTAGTCTTTTTTTCTATTCGAATTAGATTTCATATTAATTAAAGATTTTTTTTCAAATTAAATATTTATTTTAATTACATTTTTTAAACATTTTAATTTTTTTTTATTGATATATCAGTTTTTATTCAGTAATTATACTCGTATAAATAAAAAAATATTTTATAAAAAAAGCACAAACAAATATTTCAGATCGCCTTTGAGCACTCCGGATACCTATGGCATTAATAATCGCGCCTTACCACTTATGTACTACTAATGTACCTGTTAGTTCATCAGCATTTTAAACTTCCAGCACCAACCTATGAATATAGTTGCCTTAACCCTTCATATAGACTGAAGGGCAATGTAATACTTACTATAACTTTTATATAAAAAATTGACTCTGCGTTATGTGTATGATATTATGTACTCGTATACAATGCATTCAAACGAGGTTTATGAATACATATGGTAAATTATTATACATACTATTACATAGGTATGACAAAAATTATGTTAGAATTATTTTTTAAACTGTTGTAACATTATAAGATTCCAATGTTTGGAAAATGAATAATATATATATATATATATATATATTTATACATATATTTTTATATACATATATATTTATACATATAAACAGACATTCTCTATGATTCTGGAATCTGCCCCTGCTCTCATATGTCAGTGATTAGTTTATGTAGTTGTTGACTCAACTTCATTCCTACTTTTTTAGGCATTCAGGAACTATTTCATTTATCCCAGGAGCCGTTCCATCTTTTATCATTTCTATTCCCTTTTCTACTTCTGGTATCGTTGGTATGTTCAATAATTCTTTCACTGTTACATTAACTTCTACTATGGTCCTATATCCTGGATGATTCAAAATATCAAACATTTTTTTAATTCGTTCGCTATTTACTTTTATTTGTTAAATGAGTTCCATTATCCTTTCTTATCATAATTATTTTCGGCCTGTAACCTATTTCTATCTACAAGTTTACTATCCATGTCTGTTTATTGATATTCTTATGTGGGATCAATGTGTTACTTATGACCATATTTGTGTTTGACGCATATGTAACAAGCATACTAGCATTTTCATTCGTTTCTCAATGTAAACTACACAATGCCGGTCTAAATATTGTCTCTTTGCTTATTTATACATTGGAATTTCCTATTACAATTTTTGATTTCCAGTTTGGAAGACAATTATATAGCATTTCCAATTCATCGTGCACTCATGAAGCCTACCCCTCTTTCATGTTTCGTACTTCCACTATACAACGTTGTCATTCCTAGTAACGGTGCGTAAATGAAATTTACGGGGAGACTTAATTTTTGTGTAAATATTGATTATTATTAAATTTTTGATAGCAAATTATTCGACTTCATTCTAAGTTTTTAATTTCAACTAGATACTGAAAAATTGATTGTTCATAGTTTCTTGTATACAATATTATGATAGGTTTATATATATATATATAATTTCTACAAAAAATTCAATTCAAACTTTAATTAATTAATATTTATTTTATAGACACAGATTTTATAAAAATAAATTAAAACTGATGAAATAACAAAAATATGATAACAATAAAAATATTAAAATTAAAACAAATAACGTATCAGAGACTAGTCTCCCGGACTCCGTACAGTAAAATTATCGATAATGAATTCCCCCAGAACTTTTATTTACCTCCTATCTATTAGAATTGAGACTGTCGTTCGACCATTTCTTTCGTTTCGATGCCGTCGTTCGTTGTTATCGCAAAATTCGAAAATAGTTCAGAACGTATTTTCATTGAATCATACGTATTCACACCACGATGGAAATAATATAATACACACATACATACATATATATATATATATATATATAGTAACTATTTGATAATTGTATATTATTTACACATAGATTACACAAATACTTGAAAATAATTTAAAAAAATTAAAACAAATTTTTTTTTTCAATGTTATAATATATTGGGGAGACGCCGTCTCAAAGTTTCCCCTGACGCACCGCCACTGGTCATTCCCTGAGACGTGATACTCCCCGAGTCTTCCCAACTCACTTCTTGAATCGCAATCATATCTAACTTATATCGTTAAAGACACAATATAGTTGTCTTCAAAGCTCCAGTCCTATATAGAGATTGTATATTGTAGGTTCCAAATGTTAAATACAATATAAATACAAATAAAAATACTAAATTAATTGGAAAATTAATTAAATATTAAATTGAATATAAACACATAATTAGTTAAAATATTAAAATATATTCAATCACGTTTCATAGTATTTTATCAAAATGTTTATTAAAGACTGTAAATTATCCAAAGGCTTGCGCAGACCTGTATTTCATGGGGTGATTATAAATAGTTATGGGCCCCATCTTAAAAAAAAACATGTAGAATTATTTCATAAGTTATAATATGCAAATAATTAAGTAAACAAAAATTACATAATTTAATTAATATCGTAGTATATTAATCTCTATGAATATGTTTCATTTGAAACTCGAAATTTTTCTGAGATAGCTTCAATTATTTATAGTTTGTATTCTTCTAGTCAATTGTATGTTAGCTGTTATATCATCATAATAAATGTTTGTACAAACAATTTATTTTTAACCATATATTTTAGAATAAATTACATTTAATTTCGTAAAAATCATATAAAATACAGGACCCCGTCCTCAGACTTAAAATATATGACCCCATTTAAAACATTTTGGAGAATACCCGAGCAATCCCGGCATCCCTGTGCACACGTATATCATAATACCATATTTTAAATATTTTCGTTTATTTGGAAATATATTGTCTACTGTAAAAATTAATATAACCATATAGGTATACAGATAATAGTTTCTGCAAAACTCTTTTATTTTATTTTTTAGAACGTAGAACGCTATTATACGTATTTGTGATCTGTCCAATGAAAACCTAATGAAAATAATTAAACTTCTAAATAACTTAAGAGTTGCTACTTTTTTTTTTTTTTTGACCGACATCTATTTTATTTGAAATATTGATTTCAGCGTCCCAACTATTGATGGTACGGAGAGCAGCTCAGCTTGGCCATTATTTGACACCAAAAAACAATCAATGCTTTATATTAATTCAAGTCGTCCCAGAGTGATACAAAATCCATTTGAAGAAAATTATAAATTTTGGCATTCATTGCCTATTCTAACTAACTTGACTAGATTATTTTCTAAAAATGTCACTTCAACTCAAAACACGAAAGACGAGCTCTAATTGTAAAACATGCAGAATAATTCAATTTTGTAAAAATCGAATTTATATTTATTTCGTTAAATATAACATCTATACCATTTTACAAATAATTTTAGTATACATTTTTTTTTTTATTCTATTACTTATATACTTACCTAAATAAAAAAAAATTGGTTAAACATATAATTTAACGGTCAATATACAGTTGTGTGTCACGTTCAGATCCTAATTCATTTCACAAAGTATTATTTTTGGTCTTAACAACCCTGTCCAAATTCTATTACATGGCAGCAGGAATTATTTATTCTATATTTTATTCATTACATATGAAAGAATCAAATAAGAATATAGTAAGACTCCATACCCCATGAAGTGGTGAGTTACATGGACATATTAATGATATTGCAATATTTACTATGTGATTGTTGTATTCAATTCTCAACAAGGAAGGTTGGGGAGATCACTTTATATTTTTTAAGATGATGGATCAATAGTAAAATCAAATTTCAATTAATTTAGAAATCCAAAATATCAATATATAAATCATAACCATAATTAACGTAAATAGAATTTTTATACAATTGACATTTATGCAAAAGGAAAGAACTTTTTTCTAGATAATAAAATAAAAACTCAAAATATACAAGCTAAACATTAATACAACAAAAACGCAACAAAAATATTTTCTCTAAAGCGATACAAAGGTCCTTTGAAAAAACCAACCAATATAATGGAACAATAAGTATGACTCTGTCATGTAGGTACATTGGAATGTTTTTAGACGCAAAACTGATATGGAAAATTCATACAAATAAAAAACTTATCTTAGGCTATGCAAGGATGTACACACTTTATCCCTTAGTAAACTTTAAATCAACCCTCCAAATGAAATCATCCACTGTACTGTACACCACAATAATCCGTCCATTATTCACTTATGTCTGTCCAATCAAAACAACATATTCCTCTACAAAAATCAACAAAATCCAAATCTTTCATAACAAATGTTTGATAATATATCTCAAATTCACATGGTTTACGAGGAATAAACAAATTCATATGAACATACGCATCCTTTTTCTCCAAGACTGGATAAAAATACAAGTCAATAACTTTCACTCAAATCTTAATCCATCCGATGGCGAACGGTTCTAAAACCAGGGAAATAAAGCGAAAAATTGGCATTTACGTGTCACGTCAAGATCTTCTTCTATTATACTCAATTGAAGACGAAGATCAATTTCAAATTACCACTAAAAACACCGATTAACTAACATTAACTAGCATGTACGCATCATTAACACAATATTACAAAATAATTATAATTATTAATTTGTAATTTGTCATTAAAACACGTAAGTAGACTTGTAATAGCATGTTATATGCTGAAACATTTTAATTTTAATAAATAATAAAAAATATATATATAATAGGTATATACAAATATTTTGCAAATTATAAAAGTAAATAACAACAGGGTTGAGTACAAAAAAAAGTAAAAACCTTATTATTTAGAACAGAAAAATAATATTTTCAAAATATGAAAAAGATTGTATAAAAGCTATATATCAAAATATATATATATAAAAAATTATATGAACAAAAATGTTAAATAAAAATAGATTAATTCTATTTAAAAAAAAAATTAATGGAGTAATAATAACATAAATCGTAGTAGATTGGAGGGTAAAAAATGTAAAAAAAATAAAAATAAAATAAAAAATGCTCAAAAGAGTATAAAATAATAAAAAAAAAAATTACATGAACAAAATAATGTCGAAAAAAAATAGATAAATTCTATTAAACAAAAAAAATCAAAAGAGTAATAATAACATAAATCAAGTAGAATGGAGGGTAAAAAAACCTCAAAAAAAGAAAAAAAGAAGAAAAGTCTTCAATAATAAACAAAAAAAAGAAGCAAAACTGTAAAATTGAGAAAAGATAATGAAATACATATTAAAGAAAAAACTCAAAAATTAAAATACTACTCCAAAACAGAGGAAAATAGAAAAATGTAACATATTCATTTGATGATCAAAAATTCAGCAACTTTGTCCAGGTAGGATGAATATGCAGCAAGGCCGTTTGAACGGAATGTTCCATTTCTAGAACCGGAATCCAGTTCTACTTTTGAAGATATGGCAGGTCCAAGTTGTCTACCATCCTATAACACGATAATAATAAATCTGGATTAGAACAAGAAAACAATAACTTAAATAAATAAATTTCGATAAATTGTAAATTTAATACAAAAATAAATAATTTAATTACATGTCGCGATTTCAGATACAAATTAATGCAGTTCAGACGTCCGTCGATCGTAACATCCTCAAACTCCACCCTGCCAAAGTTCTGATTTCTCGACAGTTCCAAACACTGTTGTCTGTCAATAGTTTTTGGAACATGAAGTACCACACGAGGAGCAATATTTTGCGCCATTTCCAGAATACCCTTCATGCCTCCCATTTCCCGGCTGCACAGGTCGTGAGGGTCGAATCGACGAGAGTAACCCGGCCCACCCCATGGGGGTGAAGTGACGACAGCATCTGCTCGTATTCCGTCTAATATCTCGAAACAACTACCAACTCTAAAATCAATTTTGTCCTCAACCCCATAGATTTGGGCATTTCGGCGTGCCAATTTTATTTTCTCCGGGTCGACATCAACAGCGATAACTGAAAAATAATGTGGGAAGTTATAGCATGAACGTCATTACAGTAAAACAATTATTACAAAATTACAAGTCACAAAAAAATCTTACCTCGGCGACACGTCAGGGCCAATTGAATGACATTGCCTCCGGCACCACAAAATGGATCGACGACAATGTCAAAAGAGCACCTCCTAGCCATATGTGACACGAGTGTTTCTGGGCAAACGGAGTAGAAACTTACTGAAAAATTAAAATTATGTGTTAATAAATTTTATTGTTGGTGTGTGCGCTAGATAAATGTGTGTTACGTACCTTCGTCCAATACGACACCTTGGTCAAATCGGGAAAACAATGAATATCGCCTCTTCCAGTATTTTAGAGTGGCTGCTAAAGTACCCTTCTGAAAGTAGAACACATAACAAAGAAATGATTAGATATAAGTGATTTATTAAATCGGTGATATACATATTATTGGAATTGAGATATTTTAATATTAATTATAATTTTTATTTACCTTCGGTTTTGCTATGGCCGTTACTTCTTTGCACTCTGTGATTGGCTCTGTAACGATGTCCAATGACCGAACGACAACTGCGGCTTTCTGGTCCTTAATCTTCTCCGTGGGTTCAATCTTCATGGAAGCGGTGCTGGACTCTTCGGTCCTCATATAGCTATTTGTTTCAATGGTTTGAACACTGATATTCTTAAACTTTTTCAGGTTGATTTGAGTTGAATCTCGTCGGTCATGGTTTGACTCGTACTGGTCATTCTGAGTGGACGCGTCACGGCTCACCACCGTCTTAGATTCCCCAACTTGCGTCGAAATATCCTTGACGGTGGCTCGCGTGAACCCGTCCACCGAGACGGTGGCAAGACCGACGGCAGGCCCACCCACCTCCTCTTGCTGCCATCGGTTACTGTACCGCCATAACCAGGAAAATTTCTTGTAATCTAGGAACGTGTAGTACGTATCTTTTCTGCACAATATCAATGTCATATTGCCAGAAGAAATACCGTTGACTGATGTAAATAAAATTGTTTGAAAAAAATACTATTGAATTTTATTCACACTATTCGCATAATAACATTTACAGGAGACACGTATCGTATGAAGACTTAACAAGAACAACCTATTGTTGTTTGTAGTCGATTCCTTTTATACACAATTTTCGTACATCTCGTAGCAACGCGATATATTTGTTTTGCAGATTCAATGAATTTGTCAATTATATATGTCAATATATGCATATTCATCGGCCGGTTCATATATTTTGAACGAAATACTTTTCGAACATACTCTGTATAGTTATTGATGTTTTTAAGTTTATAGGTTACATTCTGTAAAGTTAAAATCGACTGTGTTCACAAAAAACATAAACCACTATCCAAATAGCGAATAGAGTACCCCAGATAACAAAAATATATTCTTAGAATGTCCCAGAAATATTAAGTAAACAATATAAATATTCTTTCAACGTTCTAAGAAAATATTATGATTCTTTTTTTAATGTTCACGTAATATTCTCAGAAAAAATTTTTTTTCAACAAATTTCATATTTTGAGTAGATATATTTTAATATAAGAAAATATCAAATTATTAATGATAAGTACTGAAAAGTCATGGAAAATATATTTTATATTCTATTAAAATATATTCATCATGTTTAAAAAATATTGTTTTAGCAATATCATGAACATATTATAAAACTAAATCTATTGTAATATTATTTAAAATAATTCAAATTTTGTGAATTTAATTTTTTTTTTTTTTTGTTATAGAAATAAATTAAATAAATAATTCCAATTTATATTCTTTTTGCAGATGATTTAAAAATCTATCGTTGAATAAAGAATGACTTCGACTGCCTTCTACTCCGAAATGGCCTCAAAGAACTTATCAATTGGTTTGAATCTAATGGCTTGTATATAAATATGGAAAAGTATCAATTCATGTCATTCACACAATATCTTTCTTTAATCACTCATACTTACTCGATATACAATTTAACAGTCAACAACAAAAAATACTTGGAGGTTCTTCTCCTAACCTCCTTCATTATTCATACATTCTTTGAATATATTGCAAATCCAAAGGAAAAAAAAAATCCAAATCCAAATTCAAAGACCCTAGAATTGAGTTCATAAAACGTATATCGATTTTAAGTTAACCTCTTCATTACAGACAGTTTATTGCTCATTAGTTTGACCCATTCTTGAGTACGGATCAGTCCTATGACATTCTCACACAACTTCTGACTCTGCTACGATATTGTGTGGTTTTTTTTATGCAGATTTAAGTTTAAAAATTATGGTTGTACAGATTTTGTACATTTGTTAATCATAATACTTATATATAACAATGTAATTAGCATGCGCACGAGTGCACCACTTGCGGCTTACGGCTTGGTGTTTGTTATTAAATCAATTTTTTTATTTAAGGTATGTGACTGTTAGACATGAGTAAATCCTTTATAATTTATCAATTGGAAAAACAAAAATACGTTTAATATTTGTTTTCTTATCAACTATCGTATATCTGAATTTATAGTAATCACTGTTGTAATTCAGTTTTAATAACTATGGCCTCTTATAGTCTATCTATCTTGTAGATATTATACTGGTATTACACTGGATCGACATCAGTCGATCGACACGTTGATTCGACATCTGCTACCGAATTCCGTTCGATTTTACTTATCGATCGACAAAAAGTCGGTAAACATCAAAGGAAACTGAATCGACAACCGCACGATAGCCTTATGCGTAGGCGTTAAAAAAATTATTAAGGTACAATGACTGTTATTAATTATTGACAAATAAAAAATTTTCGGCATAGTTAGAATTTTTATCAGGGGGGCAACCTGTAAGTGTGTTTTTGAATATTTACCCCAATTTAAAATTTAGTTTGCCCTTCCCCCTTTGGATACTCCGTTGGTAAAATTTGTGACCAGCTACAATGTTAGCGGGATTTATAAAAAATTACTGTTAATGGATTAAAATAGTGCCTATTTAAATGTATCAATTCATGTTTAATAATTTTCTTAAAATTATTTGATTTAATTTTAAATTAATTAAACTAATTAAACAAATTGAACTACACTACACGACGTACGAAGTTTAACTGATGATATGGGTGCGGGAAAATAAATAAATTAGTTTTTATAAATGTCGAACGTATGTAATAATAATCTACAAATCGACAACACGTTCGACACGACACAGTATATTGTCGATCGACTAATGTCGATCTAGTGTAATACCAGCTTTAGACTTTCTCTTTTCACCAAAAAATATCGCAGTCTCTTACGAATCCAATATACTCTCGCCATACATTGTCTTGAATTTTACTTTAATGGTATTAATTTCAAATATATGTTTCTCATAAATATTACATTATAAGCAATTAAATAATTAATTAATGATATTGGTTGTTTTTTTTTTTTTTTTTTTTTTTTGTTATAGTGAATGGTAATAATTTTATTGTTAGAAAATAAAGTATAATTTATTAAAAAAGTTATTTTAAGTGAAACCATGCCATAACCAAGCATTTTCAATATTGAGTATTGAAAAATATTTTTATGAATGCAAAAATAGTCATAGTATATAGTAAATAGTAACGCACCACCTGCATGCAATATCTGCGCACGCCTATGTAAAATACTGTGGTTGTTAACAACACTCGAGAGTCGAAGAATTACTGGGAATCGACGAGTTGTCGGGAGTCGACGAGTTCTCGGGAGTCAACGAATTATCAGGAGTCGATGATTTGTTGAGAGTTGAGAGTCGTGTATCAGTTCAGTTTGTGAGGTAATTGATTACTGATTCGTGAATTGAATTGAATTTGATAAGTTGGTGGAACTCAGTCACTAAATCTCTAATTCTCTAGTCTCGAATATTTTTTGTTTTCGATAAATTTACAGTGGGTGTTTATCGTTAATCGTATCAATGTTTTAGAATAGGGTTACCATATTTTATTTTACGAAAATCGGGACAATTTTTCTCTCATATTTTCTCGTTGACATAATTTTTTATTAATCTTTTAACTATACAGATACAATTATTACAAAAATATATTTATATATTAATCATTTACTACTGCGACGTATCCTTCCAGAATATAAATTCTGAAAGTAACATTTATAGTATGAATACTCTACGTTACAGTACTATACTACTGTGATAAGCTCATTACAACTTACAAAATATTAAATAATGGTCGATTCCTTTAGCGATAACTACAACTATCATGTGGAAACAAAAATACGAAGAACGTATTCAACAAAAAAAAAAGTAATCATTTAGTTAGGAGGATAATTAAAAACAGATTTCCAACATTATATTTTCTCATGACAATAATATTACGGTTGTTTGAACTAATGTTTAATAAAATACAAACATAAATTATTAAAGAATCATTCCGGGACAATTGGCTATCCCGAAATAAATCATCGGGATACCGGGACGCCATACTCAAAATCGGTACTGTCCTGGCCAATCCGGTACGTATGGCAACCCTATTTTAGAACCCATTAAACGTTTCGAATCTCTCCTGTAACTATTTATAGAATAAAAATCAAAAAATTGACAGTCATGAGATCTTATCATACTTGACCGTCAAGGGGTTTTTCATGTATTCACTAAATAATATTTAGAATTGTTCGTCAAAATTTATTTTTTTAAGTTCTAATTTAATAAAAACTGAGATCTCAAATTAGATCTCATTCTTAAAAAGTAATCCAATTGAGATTAAATTAGATTTATTAAATTTCCATACAGAAATATATTTATTCTATACATAACCCATGATTAGAGTTATAAGGGAATTATATAATATTATACAATAAGTGTTTATATGTAGCCTTTAACTTTATAAATACCAAAGTTATAATTCATTTAAAGTAAAATATTTAATAAATAGTTAAATTTTTTTTAAACAATTTACGTAAGTTAGGAAGAAAATACATGTTAAAACGAAATTTCAACATTTTGATCCCAATCAGGGCCATCATATTGAACTACACTCAAATTACGATTTTAACATTTCATTAGTTTCAAAATTCATACTGGAGTATTATATTTGTATACGGCAAAATAATAATTAATAATTTTAATATTCATTAAATTAAAACGTGTTAACTAATTAAAAACGCACTAGGCAGATCAACAATTCATTTTCATAAAATTATCAATTATCATTCAGATTAAACAATAATACGACAATATCAAAGATGTTTTTATCAATGATTTTAAAATATTGATTAAAAAAAATTAATCATGCTATTTACAAGCTACGAACACCACCTGAATGTGGCAATACTGTAGAATTTGAATCCGATGAGAAAATATCATTATAGATAGAAATTTTTTCCAAGTCAGATTTAATATTTCATAACAAACATTTTGGAAATTGTTGAGCTTTGAAATAAGATTCCACTCATAGTACATAAAAGTATTGTAGTAAAAAAAACCCTTGGTGGTAAACGTATTAATATCACATCGAAATTTGCTAAAACTTTGGTAAAATCAATATATTACTCGCTTTGAAAGTGGGAGGCCGATATAAAATTTGCTTATTTATGGAAAGTATTGAACACAAATATCATTAATAATAGTTATTTAATTAATTCCATTTAATAAATATAAATTATTATACATATTTTAAATTACCAACACGTTTTTATAGAAAAATAAAAATACAAACTTTGAAAATTACAAAATTATAAGAAAAAAAAACAAAATTTATAAATTTTATAACTATAATTTAAACGTCTATCTTTTGTTTCACTAAACATATCAATCACTTTTTTATTAAAATTACAGTAGTTTTAAATCATTTAATTTTCAATATTTATTTATTTATTTTTTTTTTTTAATAAACTTAAAAAAACATCAAACAACAAAGGTTATTAGTTTTTGTGTTGTGTATGTTACATAATTAGTGATTAGGTACTAGAACTAAATGTATAATATTTGCGTGGTGTTATTTATATATTATTACTACAAACAGAAATATTAAAGCTATCCTTAACAGTAGGTTTAAATTTTGTTGTGTAAGTCAGTCTTTCTTAGGAAGACTAACATATTTGATATGTTTTCAATATCTGGCCCTAATGCTTCGCTCATGTTGGGTGGAATGTGGTATTTTCTGAGTTCATTGGAGTATTGATAGCACTCTGTTATTAAATGCCCACAGGCTGTACATTGAGTGTGCTCCTCATTTGCTACGAGGAACCTGTGAGTCAGCCTTATGTGGCCTATTCGGAGATGATTGATCAGTATTTTTTCTCAATATTTATCATTTTTAGAGCGTTTAATCTGTTTTCTCCCATTGTGCTTTGTAAACATGTGATTTGAACATTGAAATTGAATCAATTGAACATTGATTTGAGCAACGAACACACAAAGTAAATAATAAAGTACGCAAGTTCGGAATCTGTGCATATCGGGCGATTAAAATCATCGGCTCGGCGGCAGTATTATTATTGTGTTCCCCCTTAGTATTTGTATTCCGATTATAGTTATAAAGGCGGGTACCCACGAGCTCGCCGAACCTGCAATGCAACGTTGCACGCGCGGCGCGAAGTAATTTTTAATTTACAACGAACACGCGCTGTGCCAACGATCCATTATCAACGAGCGCAGTTTGCCGCGAACATTTTCATGCATAGTTCAGACGTTCGGAGTCATACCGTGACTGACCATAGTCGTTTTAATTAAGTGATTTTAAATTTAGTTATTTTAATATAAATAATGGAGACTGAAGAAGCTTTACTAGTTTATTACACAATTTTCTTGTGACCACTCCATTATTTATTCAAAAATGCAAGTATACAAAACTTACATGTATACAAAACTTACAAGTACACAAATACGAGTACTAATAATTAGTAAGTTACGACAATGTACTAGTACTAGTCAAATCACGTTGTCAAAGCGGTATGCGCGTTTCAACGATAATAAAAACAATATAAACACGTCCACACTGCGCCGAACCATTCCTTTGATGTTTGTCAGAAAAACCGACAAAAATTGGTTCACTCCGCGCGGTTGCAGTAACAGCGCGGCACGTGTTTCAAGTACCGTCCACATAACCGCGCGTGCAGTGTTGCATTGCAGGTTCGGCGCGCTCGTGTGTACCCGCCTAACGACAGACTTTTCACATTGCCCAAGCATCGCATGCGTTGCTCGCAGGTCCCACAAATTGTTGTTGGTTATCGATTCTCAGAAGCGTTGAATGTTTTATTTTTAAACTCATTATCTGATAATGTTTTCATAATATTTATTAATGTAAATATAGTAAACACAATTTTTATTTTTGACAATATTATACTACAATATAAATTTTAAATTTGATTTATAACTTATAAATTAGTAATAAATTATAATTTTAGAAGGGAGGCAATCGCCCCATAGCCCCTATCTACGAGCCGCCATTGATTATTCGTTTTATTTGCGATCTAAAAGTTTCATGTATTCGTTATTGTTAAATAAGATACCCAAAACGTATTTTCGCTACCGATGTGAAACCAAAAACTTAATTAATGATAAAGTTAATATAATATTTATTACATTAAGTGAAAGTATTTCAGTATGCACGTATATTATATATTTTACCTAATGTTTAAATTGCCCTTTTATCTTAATTACAATAATCGTTGTTTTTTGTTTCATTTATCAAAATTATGACTATCAGTATGTGGATGTATTGACTTATTATGTCAGTGTACAAGCTGCTGTTGCAACGTGAACACATTCTTGTCTGTAATCGTGGTCTCGAATTAGTTTATTGTTTATTTAGTGCTAAGAGTAGTTTATACAACTGTTTTTTATGTAATAACATTGATTTGTAAATTATATGTCAAAGAGTTTGATTAATGTGTAATATATGTTTTTTAACTATTTATATTTATGTTTAATTACATCGTAGTACTACCTAATATTAACATATTATGAAAACTACATGTCACTGTGATAAGTTGATGACTGTTTTTATCTTATATTTAATGCAATAGAAGAAAAAATTGACCTTTGAAGTGAATCAAAGTAATACACTTATATTTTTTCTGACAGGTACAATTTTTATTCTTATTAATTATATTTTGGATCAAAGAGATAGATTAATGGTTTAGGTTAGTGATACTAGAATTTTATTGTACCAGCTTATTCCATGGTTTAATGAGCCATATTGTATATTTTTTATTTAAACAGTATTATTACGTCAACAATTAACTATCGACTGCATTTTATGGATTAGAATCAATAGTCTATTCGATAATATAATAATTGTAATAATTTAATAATGTACTATGCTAATAAAATAGCTATAGATTTACAACACTGGCTCAAAAATAAAATAATTGTAGGTTATGCCGATTGGTTTTCATCAAATACAATAAATAAAAATGGAGAATGTACCAAATGTATTTTAGTCGTATAATATTTGGTTATAAATTATATTTAAAATAAATATTGTACGATCTGATTCAAAGAAAAAACATATTGTAAATGTTAAAATAAAGAAGTCTGGTGAAATACAAATGTCTAAGGTAAATACATTTTTTTTATAAGTATTTGTGTAACTAAAATTATTTAAATAATCCAGTTAAAAAATATTGCTAGTAATTATAAGCTTTGGACTTTTTAAGATTAACGATTAAAATTGTTAAAATATATAATGATAATTTAACTAGGTACTCTGTTACAATTAATAGTTAATAGGTACTATTAGAATACAAACAAAATAACTAATATTGTTTATTCAGTCATAATATTTAGACTACTAAATATATGTATATGATGAGATGAAAATATTGGTTATGGTATTAATTATATAAAAATCTATTAATCATAGTTTATAACTTACATTATTATAATTACACTTTGCCTTTTTAAAAACATCATAATTTTAATTTATAATTATATACCTACCTATGTAATTATATTTTCATTTTTTTAAATCAAATAAATTACCTATAATAATGATATTTGACTTTCTAATATTTGACTTTGAATTATATATTATGTTTAAAATTCAGTTTACTTTTGTTATTTTTATTATGTGGTTCATTTTAGCAACCTTTTATCATACAGTTATCCAGGACGTGGACTTTTAATTCGATAAAATAATTGTTTTGTTATAAAATTATTAAATTATGTATAAATATGCTTGTTTAATAATACGAATGCAGCGGCTTTAATGCCTAAACAATTTTATATCAGTATGTTTATTATAGAAACTCAAGTTATCAACAACTACATTTTTATTACTCAATTCACTGGCCAGACCATTAAAAATCAATCAAAATTGCATAAGTGGATATTTGATATAGAATATTAAAAAATATAAATGTACAAATAATTTTACCGATTAAGTTAATAATAATATTAAGAGTAAAAAAAAGTTGTACCACATAAGAACAGAAAAAACCAATATCTTCTTATTAAATAACAGTAGGTACTTCTATGGAGTTTCAATAATTAAAAGATTTAAATAAATCAGAGGATAATAAACGCTCCTTAGAAAGATTGTTTAATATTTTTTTTTTCATTTATTCATTTATTCATATACCAATGAAAATAAAATAAAAAATAATGTGTATAATCATAAAGTAATATATTTTTAATATATTTATTATAGGTATAATGTCTATTGTTATTAATCTAACATTTTTGAATGCATATTTTATATATATTATGTGGAAAAAAAATATTTGGTCAGCAAAAGCTCTATAATAGATAACTAAACTTTCATCTCAATTAAAGCACACCATGGTGTAATAAATGTTTTATGATGGTTGACTACTATAACGTATTTACTGACTTACCCTTTCTGTCATAAACTGTCATTATATCATTGAGATAAATATGATAAAAAAAAATTATAAATTAAATATAAAAACAGAAAAAATTTATTTGCAATTTAAATTCAAATTCGCTTCCAGGAACTTTGTGGGGGGAGGGAGGGTGGATCATGTATAGTTTATACCTATACCCCGATTTCTACATAATTCTTAAATTTGTTAAGTTAATTACAGAGAGTTGCAAGTGCACATTCTTTCATTCTCTCGTGTCACTTATTAGAATTTAATAAGTAATATAATTAAACTTATAATATGTTATTTAACGAAAAAAGATGAAGTGATGATACTTGTAATATTTAAAAGGTAAAAACAATGTTATTATTTGCCGTCGTTGTATTATTTTGTCATTCGATATTTTGTGAGATTGAGGTGAAAATCGCTAAAGGAATTTTAAGAGGTCAAATTTTGAAATCAAGAAACGGACGACCTTACTACTCCTACACCGGTATACCGTATGCAAAGCCGCCTGTCGGGGAACTTCGATTTGAGGTACTCTTTAAAATTTAATTTTTAAATTTAAATAAATAAATGATCTATTAAAATGATTAATAAAAGATTTACTATATTTTGTAGGCCCCAAAACCGGTTGATCCGTGGATTGGTACTATAGATGCAACTAAAAGTCCATATATTTGCCTACAAAAAAACCAAGCGCATAGTTGTGAAGATTGTCTATATTTAAATGTGTACTCACCTGGTGTCGATGGTAGATTTCCCGTTATGTTTTGGATTCATGGAGGAGCGTTTTATTTGGGTGACGGTAATTTAGATTCGTTTAGCCCTGAATATTTTATGGACAAAGATATCGTGATGATAACATTGAATTACAGATTAGGAGCTTTAGGTAAGATTGATGAAATTAAATATATTTTAAAACACTTTGGACATTTATAGTTATTTATTCCGGCAGGTTTATTAAGCATGGAAGATGACGTAATACCCGGAAACTATGCAATGAAAGATCAAGTAATGGCGTTGCGATGGGTCCAAGAAAACATCGATAAATTTGGAGGTGATCCTGGGAAAGTGACAATTTTTGGTGGAAGCTCTGGTGCAGTAAGTGTCGGTTACCATATGATTTCACCAATGAGTAAAGGTCTCTTTCATAAAGCCATACTCCAAAGTGGCTCTCCATTATGTCGATGGAGTACATCACCACCTGGTCTAATTCGCAATCGAACCAAAATAATTTCCGACGTAGCTGGGTGTACTGGAAGTTCTTCAACAGAAATTTTACAATGTCTGAAGAAATTACCAGCAAATTTCTTCATTGATATTCATGAAAAACTTTATGTAAGCAAAATAAGTATTATTTTATCCAGCATTAAAATAAGTGAATGTATTATTAATATCTATGTTATTTGATAAAAATTATTTTATGGTTTTTATTTTTATTTCTTATTTAAAACATTTTACATTTTTTTTTTTTTTTTAAATAATACTATAATTTAATATATATATATATATATATATATATTTATCGAGTCATTAATATAAGTTATATTACTAAAACCATATACTTGATTATCACGTATTTTTATTTATGTATATTTAAGCTTTATGGGTGGATGATTTAAGAATGTCCGTTTATTTTAAAAGAATGAAGTACATATCCCGATGTAATTTTCTTATGTTATATTATTATTTAATATTAGTTTCATCAATGGTTTTAATAATTTTTAGATATTATCTATAGTTATTTATAATTTAAACATTACTGTTTATTGATTTAGGGATATTTTTCGATTTTACAGGAATGGCAAACATATCCCTCGGTGTTATTTACGCCGGTAGTGGAACAATGTGGTTTGGGTCATGAGTCATTTCTTTGTTATCACCAGTTATATGAATTTATTCAAGAGTCTTTTGTGCCAGTTATGATTGGTTTTAACTCTGCTGAAGGTGGACTTATAGTTTCTTGTAAGTTTTCGACATGAAATATTGTCCGGAAAAATTGTATTCAACAAAGAATATATTTTAACTCTTCCAGACTTCTTGCGAAAACAAACAACGTATCCACACTCTATATATTCTCTGCTTCACTACTTTACTTCACTCTTGTTCCTTCTTATTCAGTATGGACGCAAATATAGACTCTTTTTTTCTTCTTAAGTTCAGGTATTTCTATCTTCACTAGTTGTCTGAGTCGGTTGTATACATCGTGATTTAAACTCTTGTACTTGTAATGATGATGTTTAACACTACATAAAACGGGATCACATTAAAAGTATCTATTCAATGAATTTTAATTCCAGTTGGTTATTTCACATTTTCAAAACGAAATAGTAAATGTACGTAGGAAAAAAAATTGGTATGTCCACCACTCACTCATTGACACTGAAACAAAACGTAAATGTACTAGTGTTCTTTGTTCTCGCCCGAAAAACTCTTTGTACCGAAAATAAATTGAGAACAAGCAAGAGCGAAACGTGATGTCAAGAAACTATTTACATTCACGTTTATTGGGTTTTATCTGGTCTTTACTGCGTCAATCTGGATGGGTCTTTGAAATTATTTAATATTTTTCAGCATTATTCAACGAAACATCTTTGAAATATCCGGAAGTTCACGTAGATTTTAATAACATAATGTCCATTTTAATGACATACAATCACTATACAACAGATGTTAATGAAATCGGTAAACTGGTTTTCCAGAAATACTTTCCAACACGTAAAATTGAAGATCAATCTTATTCCAACTTCGTTGAAGTAATATTTTAAATATGTTATATTTACATTTTTTAACTTTTAAAATTTTTTTTTGTAACTTTTAGTCGATTTTTATTAATTATTTAGAAAACGATTGGAAAATTTGTAAAATAATACTCTTACGTTTTATCAACTAGGCCCCATTATCTAACATTTACTTTTTATTTTGTGGCGAGCTGACTAATTCTTCTGGTCCAAATCGTCTAAATAGGCGTATCAACACAGAAAAAAAACATACATCATGGTAAAACCATTCATTCAGAATATAATTTTACTGAAATAATAGGTATATTCACGCCCAAAACAAGTGAAAAATTAAAGAAATCTAGCGGAATTCGATGAAGTTGAAAGTCAAAGTGTTTTATTAAAATGAATAAAATACCATACATAATATTTTTTAACACTTTATTATAAAGTAATATATTTAAACATAATACATTTATCATTACACCAAAACTAGATTCTGAATTAAATGAAGAATTTATTGGTTTAAAATATATTACTTTATAATGATATTTTTTAATATTTTTAATATAATAATATTATGCATATTTTATTCATTTTAGTTTAACATTTTGTTAATCACATTTATTGGAGTCGGCTGGATTTTTTTGTACCTCTGATTTTTTACTAATTTTGGATGTGAAAAATCAATATCAGTTTTTAAAACTCCTTTACACTTAAACAACACAAGTTTTATATAAGTTTTTGATTTTAAATTGTGCTGAATTGTATTGTATGCGTTTAATTTGTCTTATAATCAAATCGTAATCATATCCAAAATTGTTTACAATAAAGTTCAATACAAAATGCTGAAATTGGTGTGTATACTACGATGATAGAGAATTAAGAGGATGCTACACCAAAAGTAAAACGCATACGTCAACCAAAAGGAAGCGCTGTTAAGTGTTTTCGTGCGATGCAAGCACGCGATGTTCGCACACAAAGCCATAGCCGTTATTGCGCGATCGATAAATCTGTCCAAAAATAATCTTCATACGGGAACGCATTTTATTTTTCACGCACCGTCTGGGAGTACGTTAAATGTAACGACGTTTTATCGTCAGCTGGTATAATATCCACGCACGTTTATCACATATGGTCCACACATTTTTATTAATAATATATATTATATATTTTTATATATCGATAAATTATAACAATAACAATAATAATAATAATAACGATAATAAAATATAAAATAAAAAAAATATAAATAATTATTTTATACATGTAAATAGATAAATATAAAATAAATGTTTAGCTTGAAGTATTATTGTATTTATAATTTACGACTGGTTTCGAATGTAAATTTCATTATCAGATATATGCGAAGTAAATAAAATCACGACTGAATATGAAAAAATAAATAAAGAAATACATAATAATTATAACACAACGAGGAGTATCCAAAAGAAGCTTTAGAGAGTATTTCATGGAATGAAGGATTGATTGGTCTAGTGGGTGAGGAGGAAGTGAGAGATGCGGTGAAGGCAATGAAAAAGAAAAAAGCGGTAGGACCAGATGGAGTACCTGTAGAGATGTGAAAAATGTTAGGGGATGTTAAGCATTGGGTGGTTGAAAAATCTTTTTAATAAGGTACTAATAGAGGGAAAAATGCCAGAAGATCGGAGAAAGAGTTTTATTGTACCAATATTTAAAGGAAAAGGAGACATACAAGAAAGTGGGAACTATAGATGAATAAAGCTTATGAGCCATAGTATGAAGATCTGGAAAAAGATTATAGAGAAGAGGATAAGAAGTGAGACGTCGATATCAGAAAACCAGTTTGGTTTTATGCCAAGAAAATTGACAATGGAGCCATTATTTTGTGTTAGGCAATTAGTAGAGAAGTACAGTGAAAAGAATAAAAAACTATGCATGGTGTTTATAGATTTAGAAAAGGCGTATGACAGGGTGCCAAGGGAAAATTTAAAGTGGGCATTAATGAGAAAAAATGTCCCAAAAATGTATGTTAATTTGATCAAGGATATGGATGAAGGGTCGAGTACTAGTGTCAAGAGTCGGTGTGGAGTATCAGAAGGTTTCAGTATAGAAGTAGGTGTGCACCAGGGGTCAGCTCTAAGCCCCTACCTGTTCTCATTGGTAATGGATGAGGTTTCAAAGGAGATACAGGGTGAGATACCATGGTGTATGATGTTTGCGGATGATATAGTTCTGATAGAAGAAAACCTAGAAGTTGTCAATATAGGGTAAATGAGTGGAGGTTAGCCCTCGAAGAAAAGGGATTGAGAATAAGTAGAAATAAAACTGAGTATATTGAGTATGATTTTGGACAAATAGACCAAGAAGTTGAAGGAATGAGGAGACATCTGAAAATAGATGGTGATGTGATAGGTGAAGTTGAGAGCTTTAAATATTTAGGATCTTTTGTTCAAAAGGACGGGGGCTTTGACATTGATGTAAAACATAGGATTAAGTGTGGGTGGATGAAATGGAGAGAAGCATCGGGCGTGTTATGCGATAAGAGAATTCCAATTAGGCTGAAAGGTAAATTTTATAAAAGTGTAGTGAGACCAACTATGCTGTATGGTTCAGAGTGTTGGGCGGTTAACAGGAGAATAGAACAAAGTATGAGTGTCGTGGAAATGAGAATGCTTAGATGGTTAAGTGGAGTGACAAGAGAAGATAGAATAAGGAATGAATACGTGAGAGGCAGTGTTGGTGTAGCGCCAATTGTGGACAAGATGAGAGAAAATAGGCTGAGATGGTTTGGGCATGTGATGAGGTGAGAGGAAACGAATGCAGTAAGAGTGGTTATGAAGATTGACGTTGAAGGGAAAAGAGGAAGAGGAAGACCAAAAAAGAGATGGTTGGAGACTTTGGAGAATGACATGAGGGCTGTCGGTGTGTGCAGAGGAGATGTGATTGACCGAGTAAAGTGGAGGTGTAGGACAAGGGTGGCCGACCCCAAATAGTTGGGAGGAAGGCGAAGCAAAAGAAGAAGAATATAATAATTATAACACACTTAAATATCTCAATATTTTTATTATTTTTAAATATGTAAAAAAATAACATAGTAACTATGTTGTCTTCGTGTTTATATACAACCGGTCCGTTATTCGGTAAAAATAACTATGGTGTTTTTTTTAATTGCATTATATTTTGGCCATTAGTTGTATCCAATAAAGTAAAATATTTTAATAACAATTTAGAAAAAATTTAAATACATTATTACATTTAAAAATAAATTAAAATTAACGTATGATGATAATGTAATTACCAATTTATTATTTATTGTTTTTTGCAATATATGGAGGCACTTAATTTTAAAAATAGCGTTATTACCAATAATACCATCTGGATAACTTATATATTATACAATATAAGTAAATATAACTATAATAAATAT
Source organism: Sipha maydis (assembly GCA_034509805.1). Classification (NCBI taxonomy): domain Eukaryota; kingdom Metazoa; phylum Arthropoda; class Insecta; order Hemiptera; family Aphididae; genus Sipha; species Sipha maydis. The sequence goes on from JASXSY010000580.1 coordinate 166,425, forward strand.
AAAAATCATAAAAGCATATAATCTCAAATGCACAAAATAATAATCATACCTGGATTAGGAGTCAATGATGCAAATGCGTTGTCTACAATGAGACCACAAGTCTTATAACTTCATTCACTTACAATGCATGAACACATTTTTGTAGCGCTTTTTTGGCCGGTGTAGCGTCTTCTTAAGTGGAAAATATTTACACTCTTGTGTTGAACAAGTAGTACAATTTGTTAATAAATAACTATATTTTATTCTGGTCATTTTATAACTTATGCATTTTTTTACTTGGATCCGTTGACATTTTTATCAATCAATAGCTTGAATAGTTTTTACATTAAATTTCAATTATTTAGAATGAGGTTAACAGAACTCTGATAAGTAATAATTACTGTTAAGTTTACAGTTTATTTGTTCAGCTTTTGAACTTGACATAATTCGTTTTATTTATTTATATTTTAATTTAGTCTCAATTAAAATTAATATAGCATTAGATTGCTTTTAATTTAAAATATTCAAATGTATATAGATTATTAATTATGAATTATAAATGTAATTTTATAATTGCAGATGCTAACTGACGGTAGATTTGCTCATGGAATATTGGATATGGCTTTTAAACTCTCATCACCCGTGTATTTTTATCTATACGATTATCAAAATGAATTTTCATTCAACACATTATACGGGAAATGTAATAAAAATCTAGGAGTCACACATGGTGATGAGTTGAACAGTTTATTTAAATTGAAGAAATTGAATAATAGAGATTTAAATGAAAAAGATACGAATGTTTCAAAGCTTATGGTTAATATATGGTCGAAATTCGCTACATCTGAGTAAGTTGGATCATCGAATAAGTTACAACGTAACTGATGTTTAATTTTAAGTATTACATTTATTTTATGTTATTATATTTATCACAGGTTTTGGCATTTTAATAATGAAAAAAATTATAAATTATTTTCTTAGGTATTTCAATTATGTTTTGCAGTAATTTGTGTGTATATAAAAAATATATTATTAACGAGATTCCATTTACTATCGGTGTAATTATTTTACATATTAATACATTATCATTCTTGCAAATTGTTTATTTTTAACGATTTTGTTTTATTTTTGAAAATGATAATGATCAAAATCAGTTAATATTGAATAATCTCTTAATTAGAGCTGTTTAATTTGTGGAATTTGCAAACCAGGTTGTTTTTCAAATTATTAGCTTTTAAATAAAAATATTATGAAAATATTTGCAATTATAAATTGTGATTGTTTTACATTGTTTGGCATATATATATATATTACTTTAAATAATGTTTACAGAGTTCCAGTCTATAGATGGTACCAAGATTGTATCATTTTTATGAGAATAATTGTACTTCTTAATAGTTTAACAGTTGCAATTTTTTGTTTTTCTTTGTTTGGTATCTATATTATTTGAAATAATATTTTCAGCGCCCCAACCATTGATGGTACAGTGAGCAGCTCTGTTTGGCCAGTATTTGACGCACAGAAACAATCAATACTTTACATTAATTCAAATCGTCCCAGTGTGATACAAAATCCATTTAAAGAAAAGTATACATTTTGGAATTCATTGTCTATTTTATCAAAGTTGACGAAATTACTTTCTAAAAATGTCTCTTCAACACAAAACACGAAAAGCGAGCTCTAACTGTATTGCATGTAGAATAATTCTATATTGCAGAATCAAATTTTTATATTTTGTTTAAATATTTATATATATATATATATATTTGTAAACTATTTTAGAATTTAAAAGTGTATTTAGTATTAAAAATGAGATCAAAATTAAATTTAAAAAAATTGGTTTAAACATATCATTAATATGTTAGTTTACCACCAATTTAACATAGAGCCTGACTTTATATTTATTATAAAAAACTTGGTCTTAACAATCTTGTCCATATTTTATTACTAATTACTACGATAATTTTTTCGATTGATTATTCTAGATTATTATTCTGATTCATTCATTTTATCAGACTTTTTATATTTATTTCATTATAACAGTGAATATTTTAAGTAATTTTCAATAGGCGACAAAAAAAAAAATGTCCATGCATCTAATCAAAATCGATAAAATCAATATCAACAAATTATATTATAAGCCTATGATAAAATAAATACAAAATATCAGTGTTTAATATTTAAACCTTAGAAACTCTAATAATATGATCCAAATTCGTAATAGTATATATGATCGGAACGTAAAGTTAAAATTTAAACTCGTTTATGTTCAAGTTCAGTGTGTAAAAATAGAACTCATTCACTTGCATATTAATTGTTTTAAAGCGTACACGTTTATGTTCAAGTTCTATGAAAACTTTAACGCGTTTTTCTGGCCGTTTATTTAAATCTTTATTTTATATTAGTGAATTATCTATCTGCTATCATCTATCTGCTTTCTTTATAAATAGGACCTTTACGAAATGTATTAAGTATATTTTAATTTATGTGTAAAACATATACTTAAATATATTATAATCAATATTATTTATGCATATATTTTTAAAATGGTAAATAAATTTGAACATCTAGAAAATTGTTAAAATTTATTAAAAATATAAACGTTGTTCACATTCACGTTTAATTTGAAAAAAGCGAGTGACGTTCGTGTGTCAATCACAAAAAAATATGGACGTGAACGCGTAAACGTTTGTTTAAGAAGGACGTCTATTCCAAACATTGTATAGAATACAATATAATATAATAGGTATCGTATAGATATTATCGCATGGGTTATCCATAGTTGGTATCTGATAATCAATATAATTTTAGTATCAAATCATCAAACGAAATGATAAATAAGTTACAAAATCAAGTATAAAGAACTACAAACAAATTAAAGTATAAAATAATTACAAATATCATAATCTTTATAAAAACATCGTTGTCACCCAGTAGTTAAATATAATCATCTGCTAGGCGACAAAAAATATTTACTAGGCGACATTTATGTCGCCCAGTATATTTCTCGTAGTTAAAATATGCACTGCATTACACGCACACCTAACTATCAAATAAACAAACTGATGATGTTTCACAGTGCATGATCAACTGAGACATAGGAGTAATTAGTGAATGCATATATTGATTTTTTAAACTTAAAACCAATCCACTATTCGAAAAAACAATTCTGATTAAGAAAAATTGGGTGGATTACTTCTTACTTCATAAGATGTTTGATACAGTAATACAACTAAAATATTAACATAGTTCACTTTGAAATGAAAATTGCAAGTGCTTATAATCAGTACAAGTTTCATGAAAATATTTCAATAATAATATAATATCTTTGATATACTCGTATAAATTATATGGACCATATAATTTCTATAATAATAGAATCTAATAGTCATCAAAGATATACCTTTGTATCTGTATTGCATAATACATGTAGAATATCTTTATGATGTTAAATTAAAATTGTTTACATGTCGTTGAAATTAGTAAATATGTCTTATTTTTGAGAATTTAGAAACCGTATAGTAATATTAATCTTTTAATATTTTATACAGCACGATGATAAAAAAACTGACCATACATATCATTAACATTTCTGAGACTTGAGTTGTCAATGTGAATCACAAATAATTATTTTACAATGACATGTTAAATTGGTATAAGATTTACCATATAATGTTTTAATGTTTTAGTTCATGTGTACATCAGTTGCTATTATCTGTTATAATTAGACATAACCTGTCAAACTGTGGGTTAATTAGAAATATTTGAACTTTCTATTACTATCCCGTTTATATAAAAAAGCTGAAAAAATTGTCCATGGTATTTTCTTTACATATCATGAATGAATGATAAGTATTATGCATAAAATATTCCGTTATGTTTAAATCATAGTCATTCATTTTATCTTGAAATGTCGTAAAAGTATAAAATTACATTTTTTAATGGATGATCATATTTTTGGCAATGATTACAGTAGTTATTATTACTATTGAATATCGTACGAAAGAAAACAATTTATTAAAATAATTATTGTACGGACGGATTACAATGTATGAATGTCAAATACCAAATAAATCAAGTACTTACTCATCATTAAAATTCTAAGTATAATACAAATATTTATTTACTTAATAACATCATTCATAGAACATAACAGAATTTCCTCTATATATTAAAATCAATTTAACAACATACATTGTATTCATATAATCAATTACTAGAGCAATATTATGTGTATGATCACATGAATGAAATAATAATATTGAATTCGTTTCATGGACAGTGTCCAAATTGTTCGGTGTAACGCATGATGACGAAATTATCAGTCTATAATTATCCAAGAGCCAGGCAAAACTATTAAAAGGAAAAAATCTCAATGTATTCAAACTGATGATAAACACATGGACGCGATTTGCCAGTATAAAGTGCGTAATCAATGTTTTGATAAATTATTAAAAATGTTAATAAAAATATTTCAATGTACTAAAAATACGTATTAAATTTGATTTACGTGTATACCAAGTTCAATAATGATGACATCAAAAAAATAGAAAAACGACCTCGAATTTAAGCCAGATTTAAATAGAATGTTTCTTAAACAAAAAATTCCAGTAAACGTGACTGATAACCCGAAAATAGAGTAATACGACTGAGGAATGTTTGCGAATATTATTTAAAAAACAAACTTTGATTACGTATAAATTAATATTCAAAATAAAATCTTGAACATTTTATGATTATATTTATAATTGACAACAGAACTTTTAGGTTTGAATATAATATTATAACACTCATTTTAGCAAGTTGATCATAGTGCTATATGTTAAATTTTTTTAACATTATTTATTGCAAAATTTTACTGTATTATATTTCAGTAAAACATTCAAATTAAAAAAAAAGGGATGAAACTCCTGGATTAGGTGAGGCTCCACTGTCGGGTTACATTTGATACGGTGACAAGTGAATGATAATACTGTATTGATATTTTAAATTTTAAATTAATATAATGCAACGACATAAAATGACTCATTTTCGTAGATAAAGATCATGTAAAACGGGTAATTTTACAACGTTATAATATAAGAAACAACCGAAGTAAAAGTAGAGGTATATGCCCCTCCTCCCCTTAAAAACTTCTTACAGGCAACCCGCAATGCATCAAACCTATCGAAAACCCATGGTTTACCCATTGAAATGCAACCATCAACACAGACGAACCAAATGAAAACCACGACTTTCTGATTAAAATGAAACTTTTATCTCTCCACCCAACGCACACGTCACCTGCCATTCACGTGCACATCGCTCAACCCCATCCACCTCGCCGTGCATTACCACCCATAGAAAACAGTATAATTATATACGTGTTATATTATTACACTGCAATAATGTTTATCTTCGATGTTTCGCTCACCTATGCAGAACGCGTTGTTTGAACGAACTATTCAGTACCAAACTACACAATGCCGAGAAAAATTGACTGGATTGAACATAAAAAATAAAATAAGAATAAAACCCATATTATCGAATAAATTCAAGCGGATTGTGTTTGAATTCAAATATATCCCATATCGGTTTTAGGAAAAGAAAATGTTTTTATTTCGTTACTGTGGGGTACAATTCAAAAATATAATACACCGGAATATATTACAATCGTCGAATTTACATATTATGCATTTTTAATATATTTTAATTCAAGAACTTTTCGCACGTATTTACATAATGTTATAGAACAAAATATATTAAAATAACGTGCACATAATTTACATACTGAGAACTCGCTTTCAGTATGAAATGCGATTTAAGATGTTTAATTATCGTTGAATAGTATAATAAATTGTGTGGACGACAGAAATGTAATTGGTGAAAATGTGTTCAGGGAACAATGAAAGCTGAAAATATAAATTGATGACGAGATAGTATAAATCTGGATAACAATAACTCGATATCCAAAACAATTTTATTTGTATACATGTATACCTGTATACATGTATACCTGTGTACCTGTATACATGTATAACCTAACCTGCAGGTTTTAAAACGGTAGTCAGAAAGCGATAGATGATGCATAATACATAAAGGCGGCTTGAATTTTAGAATTATCAATAATGCGCTAAATTTTTTAAAAACAATTAACTATATACAACTTCAGACATTTTTTATTTTACATACATAAAATGTAATAATAAAAAAATGGTTGGGTTGGGTGGTAAAGATAAATAAGTCACTACAGAATACACTGCTATTGGTGTACCTGATATACGGTTTATATTACGGTAGTGATCTTTGAAGATCTTAATATATGATCGTATAGGTTATCATTCCTTTCAGCTTTCAGAGACGAATTTTAAGAGTAGTTGATAATATAACAACTAAGACATGAATTTATGTGTAAATATAAATTTTTATTATAACTAGATAATTTAATTACTAATGAAATAGATTTGTTGTAAATGATTTGTATTAAAACGAGTTATACTTAATTTATGTAATCTTTAAGTTACGGTTACAATATTTATACACCGAGTGGATCCAATCAAGAGAAGGATCAAATCAAAAACCTAATAAATATAACATATATTAATTTTATGTTGATTAAGGATATAATTTTTATTATTGTTACTTGGTAAAATATACATCTTCTTAGTGTGGTTTTAATAATATAATTATTCTAAACGATATTGTTTTAATTTATTATATTAGACAACCATTAATTTTCTTATAATGGCATACATAACTAAGGATATCTCACTTAACAGATCGGTGGTATAAAACTTTTTTGATTTATGATAACCGAAACAATCCTCCCCCTCTACTAATATCACATAAGAAAATTATTTCGAATGTTCATATTTGGATAAATTCAATTGTACATTTTCGGTAATTTGATATTGTTTAATTTAATTAATTCAAAATGATAATTTTTTTGTTCAAATGAACAAAATAAAAATAAAATATTATATTAAAAAAATTAATAAAATTAATACAATAACAATCAACATTTTATTAACTGTATGAAATATAAAATAATAAATATAGTAAATATTTAATTTTTGTTACATAGCTGGCGACTCCTGTACGGATCGTGACTCTCAGGTTGCGTACCGCTGCACTTTCGTTGTTTCATTGTCACAGTTGATTCATTGTCCTTTTCGTATCGTTGAAATAATAAATTTACATTTTTTATTGGTTTTCAGTATACGATTCTTGTGATCAATTTTCCTACGGAAAATAATTCTATAACAAATTAGGTAAGCAATTAATAAATCAATAAAATTATTATTATTGATTGTTTGGGATTTTAGATTCGTTACAGACGAAAGTGCCATGTCATTATAAAAATTAAAATATGTTTTAAAACTATATAATATCCAAAATCATCTCGGGAGCTTTATTTTAGCAATAAGAAGTCAGCAGTTATGTATGAGATCGTGAACTACGCTTAATAGTAAATATTAATATAAGTTGTAATAAAAACTGTGATATTATGCCATCAAGTACGCTTATGGCAATCGTTGTTGAAGTGCAAAAGGGAAAACACATCAACTCAGAGTCTGAAAAGAATCCGGCCTAAAAAGCGAAATGTTTGTTTATATAGTAAAAGTATGTTATAGTTAGAGAAATGTAAAATAGTTGAAAATTGTTTTCAGTCGAATGTTCAAACAATGGCGATTTTTACAAAAATTCAAGTCATTCCAAGGAGCACCTTACGCTAAAACATCGGTTGGTGGTCTAAGATTTATGGTAAACAGTTTAATGAATAATGATCACATCGTCGTCTCAACCGAGTACGCTAAATGTATTCATATTATGTTCGTGTTACGGTGCTTTGCCCACGCTGTGAGATGAATGCGAACATGAATTCGAAGATACACATTTCAGTGAGG
>JASXSY010000581.1:0-77292 GCA_034509805.1 Sipha maydis
GGACAACAGCGCAGGCTTATAATTTATTGTTTCAGTGAAGGATTAATAATATTACCTAAACGCAATGAGTGGACAAGGGTAACGTGACGTTAGCCGAGTAACGGCGTAAAAAAATTCATTGGAGTGTACACGCGACGCCGGTCAGCCGATATTTCTACGAACTATCGAAAAGCTGTTTGGATGTGTATGTTGAAATAATTAATACCTTTTTCGAGGACGCATGTACAAATGTGATTCGACTTACAGCGGAAGAAGGGTTAAGAGGGGCAGAAATAACCCTTTAGATTAGAACATCAACGAGCAATGAAAACGGGTCTTCCCGCAAAACAGAAAATAATAAAATAATTCCTTTATTTTTTTATATTCAGTTGCGATTTTATTTTCTCGTAATTGGTCATATTTTTATTAACTTATAATACATACCAAGTGATGAATTTTTAATTCAAAACTGGTCGTAATTTTATAATTATATTAATACTTCAAGCTATGCTTTTATTTAATTATTTCTATATACAAATGATTTGTTTATTTATTTATACACGGTGTTTCTGAAATGATTGAGGAATCTAGTATACACATACTCTCTGGAGTGATTAAATGAAAAATCTATTGAAATTTTTTTTCTATTTTTAAAACCTGGGTTTTATCTAATTATCTTTGGAACCCTATTTCGAATTTAAAAATGAATAATTGTAAGATATTTTTTGCAAATTTCTCACATGAATCGATATGTGACATCGTCCTTTTTTCACGTCCGAGTCGCCAAGATTAAAATATGTGATGTAACATATCGATTTGTATGAGAGTTCTGCAAAAATAAAACAAGTTGAAATTTGTTGTTATTTAACATATCTGATTAATTAACACGATTTTTATTGAATTTCAAATAAATTTTGTTTATACATACTCGTAATACGGTTTACAATAAAAACCGTGTTAACTAATCAAATATGTGAGATAAGAACAACTACCAGTTCGGTACCGAATGCCGTAATGTGCGCACGTTGGCTGTTAGCAGTATGCTCGCCGCTCTCTTATCTAATCGTTAACCTCTTTTACGGCTTTGTCCATATTTCATAATAATCAAATTATTATGTCACCGCAACCTAACGTGATTTCTTCCAAAAATACGAACAAAAACATCTTTCTTCATCTAGTCCAAAGGCAGAAGAAAAGAAAACCAAGTATTTCACGAGTCCAAATCGGTTCTCCATTCTCGCTAATCGTGACGACACCGACGTAAACTCATTCGGTTCCAACGTCAAAACCCGTAATAGCGTCGACAAATCATGTAAGCCACCACCTGTTTACGTAAAAAATGTCGGAACATTTTCACCTTCATCTCCAGCCTCATGACCATATTCGACTCTACAGATTTTATCTGTAAATCCACGCCCTCCTTTCTCATCATCAACACGCATTTCGTTGAATATTTCAATATGTTACTAACACATTTAGAGGAGAATGATTACAGATATCATTCTTATCAGCCCGAAGTTTTACGCCCGTTACGCGTGGTTATACGAAATCTCCACCCATCTACTGCATACGAAGATATTATTGTCGCCCTTTCAGAATTGGATTACCACGTCATCAACATTCACAACATAAAATGGTTTTCGGACAAAACGCCTTTGCCACTTTTCTTCGTCAACGTCCAAAAAGTTACCAACAACTTGTACATTTTCAAGGTTAAATTCCTTCTTAATTCAGCAATCGTTGTCGAAAAACCTCATCCACCAAAAGGCCCTCCACAATGCTACATATGCCAGTCATACGGACATATCCGAAAATACTGTTATCATGAACCACGATGTGGAAATGTGGGGATAATCACACCTCGGATACCTGTACCAAGCCTCTCGACTCTCCAGCCAAATGTGCATTATGCAGTGGCAGCCACACAGCCAATTACAAAGATTGCCCCGATTATAAGAATCTTAAACGTCCTAGAGCTCCAATTAGACGTGATCCTCCCCTACCTACTGCTCCTCCTAAAAACAATTCAACCAGAGCCTCCTCTGGTTCTAATCAATCATCCTATGCTCATATCACTTCCTACGGTAAAAATCATTCTTTACGTTCTCCAAATGTCGAAACTCTATTATCCACTTTTATCAACGAATTCACGAATATCATAAAACCCCTTCTTTCCCTCCTCACTTCACTATTAAATAAATCCTTATTATAATCGATTAAATCGTGCTAACCACACTATACCACATTGTTAAATATCTGTTATTTATAGTATATATTATTTATGATCCGTCTTATCATTTTATGTTACATATTCTAACTGTATGTAATTCTATTTGATTTACTCTTATCTTTGTTTTATTACGGCTATAGTTTATCTATAGTCGATTACCTAATGTTATTGCCAAAAATAATTGTTGAGCTGTAATAGTTTCTTCTAATAGCTAATATAAAAAAAAAAAAAAAGGACAAATATATTTAACCTTCGTTTAACTTGTAGAGTTAAATTATAATAACTGAATACTAAATTTATAATTGGAGGAGTTAATTTCCAATGAAAATATTTATTTTATTTAGTGGATTAACAGTATTTCCAAGGAAAAAATGTATAACTCATTCTAAGTAATTTTTCTCTTTCAATTGAATTATGAGTTAGTTAACGTTATGATATAAAACTCATGTGTGCTTCAAATGTAAAAATTCTCCTCTTTACAGCAAATTGATAGAATCGAGTGATCAAGTTCATATTGGGATCTCTATTGGTGTCGGTTCATAAAAAAAAATAAAAAATATTAGGATATACAATTTAATTAATTTTATTTAGGAACTAATAGACAGCAAAATTGATATTCGAAGATAAGGTAAATAAAAAACACCATGATACGTACAAATGGACACCATCTAATGGAAATTATAATTTTAAAATACCTACGTTATTTTTAAAAATAGATAAGGTTTTCAATGAGAAAATTTTGTAAATATATATATGTGTATGTATGTATGTATGTATTTACTTATCTGAAAGTTATTTCAAATGTTTTCATCCTTTTTTAAGACACTGTATAAATCACATTGTGCTTGAGTGTGTGTGAGTGTGTTTTATAAAACATTTATGAACCTTTTTCATTGTTTTGGTATCAGTTACAAATGCCAACGGCATTCGTAATAATAACGTATAACACAGGCGACAACGTGCTTCGTCGTTAGTTTTTCCGAGATGATATAACGTTTATGTTTTCAGAGCGCCCCTCTTTGCCACTCCATTTTCTTATTCGCGTCGTGAAGAATATGACAACTACTTTTTAACCAGATTTAATTTCATTTGTCGCTGCGTTCACGGAAAATCATAAAATCCGTATAGTCATCATCGTACACGAAATTTCATGTAGGCTAAGTGTTCCTCGATAAACGACATACACGATTTTTATTGATTTTTTTGAATTTTTTTCAGTGATTTCCCAACGCAATTTTGTTTTATGACAATATTAATAAACACCCGAGTAACAAAAATGTTTGAAATGTGTTTACAATTTCAAAATAAACTGTGGATTTTTAGCGTTGAGTTGTCGAAAATCGTTGTTGGTGAATTCAAACGTTTTGCTGATGTTATTATTAGTTAGTATTATTTATAATATAATTATAATATATATAAAAATAATATAGTTATTATTAGTATTATTACTATTAGTTCGGTATGAGTTTATTCGTCAGAAATGCTAGGCATTTTCTAATTGCATTATGAGAGATATTGTGTGCAGTGAAAAAATATTTGAAGAAAAAAATAAAAATAATAAATTCTAGTAATTACTATAGTCTAGACTCAATACATTTAAGCGCACGCTTTTACGATTTTTAAGTGCTCCATATAACAGAAATCGTGTTTGCGTGTTACTGATTAAAAAACTTCAAAAGTAAATTTTGCTAAGCTTGAACTTTTATTGTAACAGTCACCGTTAAATACAGTCATTATACTGATTACTTGAAATAATATTCGATTGAATTTATTCTTATTTGTAATTAAAGATAAGGTTTGCCTCTGTCGTAACGTATCCAACGTTCTGGATTTCTGTAGGGTTAAAGTTTTATTTAAATTTAGCTAGAGAATTATTATTATTTCCTATTGAAAATCACAAACAAACATTGGATCATTGGTTAATGTACGTATATGTATTGTCTGGTAAGTACTTAAAATATTATTTATTTTTTTAAACAACAAATTATTTTTTCTTATAAATATTAAGGGAACGATTATGATGTTAATTTCAGTAAAAAATATTACTAAATATTTTTAAACAAACAATATCGGGTTAAGAAATGAGATGCGAAATACCATTAATTTAATTCTATTATAGCTATCGACTTAACTGGTAATTATATTATAATACAATTTCAGCTTTAAAATTCTTTTGAATTTTGTTCCAAAGACTCTTGCAATAGAATGTCATTATTATCTTTAGTTTTTTTTTTTTTTTTTTTTTTTCATTAAACTAAAATCAGTCTAAATTTGTTGATTAATATAAATTGTAACTAACAATCTTTAATTACAATTGAATGTTAATAGTTGTTCATATCATACAATTATTATTTCTTGTACTTTGTGTTACATTTACCCAACGCTGGTTATTAAAAATAAAGTTACAATTGTTAATTTTTCGATAAAACTGTTATGTTATTTAAAAACAGGGACAGGAGAGTAAGATATATGAAAAATGAGATTTCTTACATAATATTGAGTACGAACTGAAATAATACAATGTCATCTAAGATCGCAAGTTTATTTCTGTTGGAAACTGGACACATTAAATTTTATAATATTTAGTAATAGACATAAGCTTGTTTCAACTACTGTTATAAACTACTAAAACGAAAATATTTATTTCGTTAGACATGAAGTTTCTGATTAAAATCTCAAATTGTTCTAAAATAAAACGACTTGTCTCGTTCGTAATATCGCAAATAAAATGTATTTTTGTAGCTTTCGAAACATTGGTGGTTTCTTTTGGTAATAGTCATTGTTGCATAAAAAATTTATACGAAATTGTGCAATAAATATACCTATTTAGAAAATTTTTCCGTCCGTAAAAATGTATCATCTTATAAATGTCCAGTAAAATGTTGAAACTAATTTTTTTATATTTATTTCATATTATATGTAAATATACAATTGATCCGTCGAATAGACAGGCCGAGATTCACCAAGTCTGTATACATCTAGATTAATTAAGAACGAACGGCCTTCTATACAAAAGCTTAAAATGCTATTTTAAGTAAGATTTCATATAAAATATAATAGTAGGTAATAATTTATTTTTATTGATTTTTCTGATTTATAACACATAAGATATACTAAATTTAACTATCAAAAAGTAAATTTAAGATGACATATCGTAGAGTGTTGTAGAAATCATAATTATATTGGCACTTCTTAAATACCTATCACTCTAAGGCTAAATAGTGTAAATAGTCTAGTTGGATGTTCGGTTCTGCGAATGTCATTAAACTTATTATGAGTATCTTCTATGCACATTACATATTAATTTAAAATACAATAAAAATATTTCGAATCAATTTTATCGGTCGAAAGGAATTACTTAAAAGCTCTTCAAATGTAACCGAAGGACATTAAACAAAATATTATATGAATCGAAGTCTTAATGACCAACGCTATTGTCTTATGTGGCTACGATGTAACTATAACGTGATCAGTAAATAATCTGTGAAGGGATATTCAATGATCAAAATGTATTGAATGTCTATGTAGTTCATGAAACAACTTAAAAATAATAACAGGTGCAAAATCACTTATGTTCCATAATTAAACCGTTTATTTTCAGTATAAATTATTTTAATTTTAATAGTTATTCATTTTTACGAAGAAAAGAAATTTCTTGTTGAAAATTCAAATTTAGTTAGAATTCTAAGTAAAATATTGTAAGATATATGTAATTGATAATTACGATTAACGATTAAATAATATCTAATAATTTTATACTATAATTAGTAATTATTTTATTTTATCATGAATCGGTGTATTACGGAAAACGTTTTTAGTCGATAAAACTGCATTGACCGATGAAATAATTTGTGTGTCGGATAAATGACACATACATAGTTTATATATAGCTTATAGGTTTGCCATGTTTTTATTGTAATTAATAACTTATATTCAAACCTATGCAAATTAATTATACCTATAGACATTTTATAACTCGTATCGATTTTCATTTTTTGTTTTAATTAAATGAATAGCCATCATTGTTCATACACATCAACGTTTCTTTCATAGTTGCATGTATATTATTATCACTTAAATATTAAAGAGATTAAAGGGTTTAGTGTTGTATACTAAACAATAAAATGTAACATATTGATCAAAATTAATATATTGCCATGGGTATAATTGTTTGGTTTTATGATAATTTCTTGAAAATAATAACATTGGTCTATTTTAGAGTTTTAATCGTTGACATAATATATATATATATATATAGTATTATATTAACTAGTCACAAACATATAAAAATTATTAACAGCTAAAAATGTATTATGAATGTCATAATATTTGATAGGTGTATTGACTTAAACCAATATAAACACGGTGAGAAGAGATTTAATTTTGCAGAGCACTCATATTTCACTTTAACTTGACGGTACGGTAAAATTAATAGATCATCATAGATCGGATTACTGAGCCATGGTGATTAGTTAGGGTGGTGGTGGAAATATCGATTTTGGGAAGTTACGGATAGTTTGAGGCTGATTTATCGAAGTAATTTTACTAACTCGATTTAGTGGTTGCTCCCACAATTAGTCTAATACTGTCCATGAATCCCTAAAATCGGCGTTACCGGTGATTCGATTAATGACGACGATGTTAAATCTACCTGCCATAACATCACATTAACAAGTTGAAGTGTAATTGGACCGGACTATACCGATCGTCTAGAATCCTTTGCTATTCAAGGCTTTATAGATAGTTATCAATATCATTTTTCAAATTATACGTGTACCAATATTGTCTGTAGCTAATTGTTATGACTATATTTTGGTACAACTAAGTAAAGTAAAATGTATTTTATGCTATCCTAAAATTACGGATGTTTTAAACGTGGTACATTAATATAAAATTGAAAAATGTTGTTAAAAAAACAAAAATTTGATAGTTTTATTTTTAATTAGAAATGAAAATCGACATAAAAATTAGGATACAAAATAATATTTTACTTTTACACTATAAAACAGTGATCACTACTAGAACCTATTGTACCTAACCTATTTGTATTTACAAAGGCTATTTTGACAACACCGAGTGTATTTATCGAAAATGAACCGTAAAAATTCCAATCGAAATAAACCGTTATCGGCTTTTATCATTTAAAATATTTAATAGTTCGAAATATACATTTTTATAACTATACTGTAATAAAGGTTTTTGTATTATACTTTAAACTTGTTTAGTGTATGTATTAAATATTAAATTAATAAGTTATTTGAATACCTAAGACACAATCGTTTGAATATACGATTTAATATAATTTATTAATTTTTTATCTTGGCATTTTCCTCCAAAATTATATGGCATTAATGACTTAAAAAACACTTTTGACAATCAAACTCATACTATAATGGATATCATAGATGGCAAAAATTTTAATTAATATTAATAGGAATTCATTTGTTATTAATGAGAGTCAAAATTATAATTGATATTTTAACAAACTATACGATTGAAACCAGCAATAATAATGGTCATCCAATCAAATTTAATTAAACAGTTTATTAAAAACTTTTGTATAAAAAAAATTTATCACTTTCATCAAAATCACATAAAATTGCAACGATACAAGGGACTGGGAGCGTGTATTTGATGATGTGTTTGAGAATATTTTTAAAAGAAACGTAGCAAGAACAGATGTGTGTTTGTCTAAAAATTTCATATCCGCTTGAAGTTATGAGTAAAAATAACTTAATCGTTATTGATTGCAGAGAGGTTTGGCCACTAGGTTACGTACGAGAAGTTGGCCCACTCTTTTTAACGAATTAATATGAAACCTATACCAATATTTTGCAAGTTATTTGCCAGAATTTTATAGTCTATTTTCATAATTTGTGAGTAAGCCGTTTCCAAATTATAATAAAAAAACGTAAGGGTGGGCCAATTTCATATAGCCCCTTCAAGTTGTCCTAAGATTTCTAAATTCATACCAAATGATGCATCTTGCAAGAATTTGCGAGTTCACCCCTTACCCACAAAATCCATTTTCCTACTATGAAATTAGGTAACCGTACTCGCCTTAGAATTTTCAAATTTATACCAAACGATGCGTCTTTATTTGCGAGAATTTGCGAGTTCACCACTGACCTGCAAATCCCATTTTTCTGTTTTGAAGGAAGCCCTCTCTAAATTCCATTGAATTAGATTATCCGTTTGTCCGTTTGGCCATTTGCGAAATATTGATGGAGAGGCCAACTCACGTAGTCTCTTCAAGCCGCATTAGAATTTTAAAAGTATCTACTTTAAATGTAGAATGTATTATGACCAGAATTTTACAACGCTATTTTAAGGACGAACCAAGTGCCACAAAACATATATCATGCGATAAATGCGATAAAAAAAATATACTCTTGTATATAAGATAGTATTGTAAAATTTTGATTATATTACATTAAATGGGATTTGCAAGTAAGGAGTGACTCGCAAATTTTGAAATGGATTTACATATTCTCGCAAATAAAGACGCATCGTTTGGTATGAATTTTGAAATCTTAGGACAACTTGTATGGGCTACGTGAAATTGGCCCACTCTTCTGTTTTTTGATTATAATTCACAAACGGCTTACTCACAAATTATGATAATGGACTATCAAATTCTCGCAAATAACTCGCAAAATATTGGTATACTCGTAGGTTTCGAATTAATCTGTTAAAAGGGTGGGCCAACTTCATGTACGTTACGAGGTTCTGTAAAATATACCAAGTTAATAATAATATATAGTTACGCATGTCTCTCACGGCTTTTAACAGTATTCCCATGCAGAATCATTAAAAAAAAAAACACTGTATGACTAAATATTTAATATTAAAAATCGTTTTTTAAAACTTAGCTAAACTAATGAAATATTTATCTAAATGTCTCGTTGATGGCCCGCCGGTGGCGGTGGTTGTTTTACTTTTTCACTCGAAGGGTCAACACGAGAATAGGTTTCGATACATTTATTTACACTTTGTTTAAAAATAAAAATAAATAAATAAAACTGTAAAGAAATTTAAAGATCGTTGCAGAAGGGCCGTCGGGTATGGCAACGCGTATTATTTTTCAAACCTCGGCCCAACTGTCTGAACCTTTACCGATCATTCCCTTTCACGTCCACTATCATCACCACATCACCATAATAATAATAATAATAACTATAATAATAATGCTTTGTATATTATAATGAACCTCCACCATTAAGCATACATCAAACTAAATATATTTTTTAATAAAAAAAAATAAATAAAAAAATAAATAAATAAAATAAATAAATAAATGGTACCTTATACGTACTTTTCAAGAAGATAAATAATGATACTTGTGAATTTCTTATAGTCAGCGTGCCGCTTTCTGGAGAGTTAAGCGTTCAGTGTCTAGCGGAGTTCTGTGCCAGCAAGGAGCAGTCACGTAGAAAACAATCGACTACGTTCAACGACGTAAGCAATTTGGTAGTATATGGGTGTGCGTGTTTGAGTGTGCGTGCGAGTGTTTGAGTGTGTGTGTGTGAGTGTGTGTGTGTGTGTGTGTGTGTGTGTGTGTGTGTGTGTGTACTATGTGCGTCAACTTCTCGCGGGATCTGTGCTCTTGAGTTAACAACTACATATATTCACCCGGCGATGATACACAATTGTAATGCGACGAACAAACGATCAATTGACTCTGGGTGCGAACGGGGTTAATAGTTTTTAAAAAGGATCAATTTAACATCGCACAATGTTAAGACAAAAAAAAAAAAAAAAAGAAAACGTAATATTAATAAAAAATTGAAATGATTGGTCGAATGAACACGCAATGTATGAACGGACAAACACGTATTAACAATATATGACAAAATGAAAATGTAATGGAACGTAAACACGCTGGAATAGGGTATTGAAAATGTATTTTTCGCTTGAAGTAAAATATATGTGATCATGTGCGCGTCCAAATAGACGATGATCATAATATTACTACTATACTATTCACGGTGTGCCAAAGGTGTCGAAGGGCTTATGTAAATTAGCGCATTTGTGTGTTTCCATAGTTTCGTCATTTGATGCGGAATTTAAATGCTTGTGTTGCAGATATTGTGTTCGATTGAGTGACTCGACGTTGGGCGTAAATAGAATATCATCTTAATATTTTTAGTTCTGTCGGATTTTTTTTTTTTTTTTATTCAGGCTTAAAAATGGATGCGTTTTATACCTTTAGCTCGTATTGATGCGTACCTTACTAATATTAACTAATATCAGCTAATATCAGCTGTATGATTAGAGTTTTTATTTTGTCGTCATGTTTTTTTCGCTTTTCATTGATGCTTATTGAAATGTTATGTTATATTCGATCAATCACAATAGGTCAAAAGATATGAAACGTATATCGTTTCGACTTAAAAAAAAGAAAGAAAAAATGCCCATTCTAAGGCATATTGAAATGTAAATTCATTTTAGAACCTATTGTAAAATATGATCGAGAAAATTTGCAATGGCTTTCAATGTAAACTATATATTCTAGAATATATGAACGTAAAAGATTTGTGAACATAATTAAGAATAGTATTTCGAAAACACCATTCTTATTGATTTATTTTTACATTGTTATTTAATAAAACAAGTATGATGAATAATTAAATAATTTATACGATTTGAAATACTTTGTATCATTACATGTGTAGATTAATTTTATACGAGTAGTATAAATTATAATATTGATTTATGCTCATTGTTGTTGTCACATCATAATATTATTATAAGTATGGTGTTATATTCGAATACCATTTTTCTAGTCGTTTTTGTACAATTTATAATGTGATTATGAAAATATATTCTTGCCCATGTTACGCCAATCAAAACAAAATCACTGGACTAATCTTATATGAATTTCGAGAAAAAATTTCATATTTTTTAATAATAAGACAAAGCTCATTCTCCAAACATTTTTATAGTATCGATCTCATTCAGGATTGGCTTATTTAACAGATATTTTTAGTCATTTGAATGATGTAAATACATCACTTAAAAACATAAGTGACAATTATGGCCGTATCTGAAAAAAATAAATATATTTGTAAGTAAAAAAAGATTTAAATCGAAAAATTTTGCAAACTTTCCAATATCTACTTGAACATGAACTTTCAAAAAATAAACACATATAATCTGTCCAGTTTCATACAGACTTAAGTTTGTTTACATTTTGATGAACTTAAAAATTCATTTGGCAATTATTTAAATTCTACATACAGTGCAAATGCAAAAATATGGATACGCGATTCTTTTTTAGTAGACTCAAGTACTATTTATGACTCAGACCAGGTTAAAGATGAATTTATAAGTTAAAGATTTAAAGAAAAAAAAAATGTAATCGAATTTTGGTTTACTTATACGGAGGATTATCTACGAGTCAGGGCAATGCAATTTTTGATTACATTCGTTACAACATACTTGTATATCTAAAAATCTAGATTTTCATCCTTGGTTACGATCAAAATAAAATCACAAAACCGATTGGACATCAAAGATTATATGCGTATTGGTCTGTACAATACGGTTCCAGATTACAAGTCAATAATACATTCAAAACGACAGCAAATATCGCTTTAAAACTCAAATAAACTTAAAACTGAAAAATCACTGGTATGTTTCCAAAACGTTATTATTCACTAAGTATTGTCATTATAATTTATTTATTTATTTTTTTTTTGGGGAGAGGAAGGAGGCCGTGGTTATACTTTTTCCTTGAAAGAGGTCCATGACCTAAAAAAGGTTAAGACCTATGTCTTGCATGTATAGTTGGTGTTCATTTTTTTTATTTATTTGTTTTATTTGAATCACATAAATCAACCCTATAAAGTGGGGGATGTTTTTTCTCTCTTTCAAATGTATTAGATAATGGATTTTAACACTTTTTGTGTGTAGTCCATAATACACCAGCCGTGTCGGTCAAATGTCACTGTTTCAATAAACGAGAATATCTACCACCAGTTTAATATTGTAAAATAACTTCAATACAAAAACTTATAATAAATACAATTGCCCAGTTTCATGTGGTTGCCAATATTACACGTATCACTCATGTCCGCAGGAAAATCACGAAGTCGTGGAAAACTTCTATTGATTTATAGCTGTTGTGTGATTACTGAACGCGTTAGTACCTACGGTATCTCATGTGCGAATAAATCATAACAGTTTTTAGTATTCGAAATTTATCACATAGAGTTCAGTAAATATTGTCACAATGATCATTGTAGTATCATATGACTACTATATGTGGTACATTAACAGATTAGAAATAATTCCGACATTTCTATCAATTTTTTAAATGAACTATTTAATTTTTAATTGTTCTTATCGTCTTTATCGGTGTTAATATTGTTGAAATAAAAACCCTGATTGGTCGATAAAAAAAACACATGTAAACGCATTCACAAACATGTACTATGAACATCAACAGCATATTATTTAGATCTATTTAGATGATTTGAATTTAAAATTAAAGCATATTTAATAAACTCTGATTCAAGAAAATAAGTTTTCCTTACACATATCTATTATACATTTTATAATACCTATCCTATCAATTATATCACAGTTGATATTCTAAGTTTTACCAAGCCAATAGGAGTTTAAAAAAAGAACGCCGAGTAGTAGTAAATTTAATAAGAAATTTACCAATTTCCTGGACATACCTTGTTTAATATTTCGTTATCTGCCTAGGGTAGTATAAATCAAAAAAAAAACATAATAAGATTTACAAATTGATTTGTACTATCATTGAATAATAATAATAAAAAAAAAATGTAATATTATTACGTTTCTTTTTTGTTTTCAAAATGTATTCATAATAAATACATAATGTATTATATTCATGCGATGTTTCAAAATAAAGCAACAAAACAATTTATATATTATTCAACGATATATAATGAGCTTTTACAGTTAATTTTGAATAGTTTTTTTCTCTCTAAATAAGAGGCATTGATATATTGCAAGTTAACATTTCACTTAACTCTGTAAAATAAATTATCCATTAAAATAATATTTTTTTTCCTCAGTAATATATCAAAAATATTTTTATTTTTATCAACTTAAGTTTTTTTCATAATATTGTTATAAATGTAAAACGAAAAAATCCAGAATATTTATTTTAAAATATTATTTAATAATAAAAATAAATGCATAATCGAATTTCCGAAATGGATACCTGAAGCTAAACTAAAATAACAATATAATGATAAATAATTAGCTAAAAATTTAAGTTGTTATTTAATAAATTAATAAGCTAATAAATTTAATTCAAATAAAATTCAGGTAAGATACATCATTATCAAAGATTGTATTGCGACCAGTAAACCAAAAATTAATAACTTTCAATAGAAAATATAATAATACAATAATTAATACTTATAAAACATTAAATGTTACATTGTATTTTTATAAATAAATGTATTTACTACAGATTCTTTTTTTATTTTTTTTTTGGAGGATTTTTAAATATTAATTATTATATTTACAATTTTTTCTGAACTAATAATAATAATAAAAATTAAAAATCAGTCGTTTAAATTTCTACAGCAAATTATCTTTATTCTTGCAAATAAACAAATGTAATATTTTGCAAAGTATAAATCATAAATTATTTTGAATAAAATACAATATACTCTGGTTAATATTGCATAAGATCGATTTAATAACAAAAAAAAAAAAAAATGAAAAAGTCATTAAAACGTTACTTATAATACTACTTTGAATCAAAAAAAAAAAAAAAAAATCAACTAATTTGTATGATCTAATAATCTATAATATTCTATTTTAACACACTATTCTACGAGTATTTAACTATAAAATTACAATTTTTTTTTTTACCATAAATGCTTTCTGTTAAATCATTTGCTATACATGCATTTTTACCTACCATTATCTGTTTTATCATCTTCATCAGACGGCAAACCAGTTGCTCTCATTTCTTCGTCGGATATATCTAGTTTATCTGTCTCTGAATCCATTTGATCCATTTCTGTCGGTGGATCTGGTAAGTCAAATGAAAATCCAGGTGCAATTGTTCTCTCTTCATCAGCTTCTGAGAGAGGAGGTGGTGGTGGCCATGATGATTCTTGGCCTGTTGAAGTCTGTAACACCTTCGTTTATGTATTATTGGTAGCATAAAAGTATGAATAAAATTATTTAATTACAATTTAATTATTTGAAAACATAATAGTACGTGTCTAGAAAAAAAAAAAGATTAGCTTCTAAATGAAATATTGATGTATTTTAATGATGGTTCTTTTTTTTAATATAAGACTTTCGAATACAATGAAACAAAATAAAATTATTCGTGTTGTTTGTCATTGGTTGAATAATTTAACTTCAATAATATTTTAACTAGTTACTTTTAAATTAATAAATAGGTTTTCTAATAAAAATAAGACACTGAAAAAATTAGAAAATAATGTTTAATAATACTGTTATTTTAAGTTTGAAGTATGATATATTAATAGAATATAACTAATTATTTTTAAAAATAGTAATTATTATTCTTGTATATTGATTATATATATTGTATTCTGTTATTACTTTATAAATAATAAAGATGGTTCAATTCGAATTAATTTCTGTAAGCCGATATTATTAATTTATTATTATATTTATTTTTAAATTTGGATATCATAACAATATAATCATTGAATAATACCTTAGAAATTGAAAAGGTCACAGAAAACTTAATTTTATTAAATAAATTACGTGAAAAATAATTTAATTCTTAAGCTTTGTAATTTGAAAGTGTCTTTGGCATTATTGTATATTTTAAAAATTAACAAAATAATATCAACGATACAACAATATAATTTATTTACGCTTTATTGTTCGTCAAATTTATATATATTTAACATTTAAGTACGTAGACTAGTAATAATTACTATGATTTCACTACATGGAAACATTAAGAAAAGGGTCCGGAGCGTAGTATATGCATAAAGCATATCGGTGGTAATTTAACAAATGGATAAATGTATTAAGTTATACCGAGATAAAGGATAAATTACTTTGTACACTTGTAGTTCAATCATCTTTTAGTGATTCAGTGTTCTTAGTATAAACTTTTGATGATGAAACATAATTAATTTTAGCACGTTAACGATTGAACACTAAAGATTAAACTATTATAGTAGTTACGTTACAGGAGAGACAATGGACAAACATAAACTGCGTCCGATGAAGGGACAAAAATGTAAACCGCGTCAAATCAATTTCTAGTGTAAATTTACACATAGGAAAATTCGTTTAAGGTTTATATTTAAATAAATGTAAATATAAATTGCGCCCAATAGATACATTATTTTTGTAATTACTGTTTAGCTTTACCTAGAGGACACCATGAGAAAACAATCATATATATATATATATATATAAATTGGATTTGAGATATGTATAATTCGGGGTATTATCTTTATTTAACAGTCGAGTAGATAAAACATAGTATGCTTACGAAAATACCCAGATATACTTCGACTAAGCTATTTATCACAATTTTATAATTGAATTAACAAGACTTATACCACATTGAGTGTTATGAGAATTTCTAGAGGAATAAAAAAAAATTTAAGTTGTTTTGAGTTGTCACAACTGGACTGTTATGAACGCAATTTACTATACCCATTTCAGAATCTAAAAAATACCGGATGCAATATACTATACTATTTTTACTACCTGTTCTATGTGGTCGCAATTTACAATCACGTGAGACCCTGAAACGCAGTCTACCTAAACTCACATAAAAACTGAAAATCATTTATTATACACATCAAAAGAAAATAACTGTAAACCGTATTTTGTCCGCTCTATAATTATTAGAACTACTGAGAATCTTACGATTGAAAATATTACAGTGAGTGCATATTCGTACATTTTAATGTATTTTTACGCTATTATTAATATAATATTATTTTTATATTATAATTATATTATATTTTCTTATATTATATATTATGTGTGGATATGGAATATATTTTAATCTAATAGCCATTCTATTGAAACCAATCGAATATTAACTGAGGCGAATTAGATTCTGCTTAATTGTGCACAATGATGTTGGTTATGAGTGGAATATCTAGGCGAGGTATTGTGTATATTTGGATGATCTTGAGTTATATGAACGATCAATTTGCCATACATAGGTTTGAATAAAATAAAGTTGAAAATCATTTTTTAATTAATTCTCTAAAAATTTAAGTTTTCATAGTCTCCATTTTAAGGAATTTTTTTCTGTCCTATTTTTATATGAACGTAACAACAATATGCGTTTTTATACGTTTTATTTAATGTTTAAAAATATATATCCATGTATACTCATAAATATTATATTATTATAGCTATACGTAAAGCCATATTTATTTTTTTTTCATTATGAGAAATATATGCATTTACTTATTTTTATTTATATTTCGTTTGCTGTGAACTTCAATACATAAATATACATAACAATTTACATTTATTTAATACTTAAAATATATTTGTAAGATAAAAAATAATTAATACGATGATATGGGTATATTTTGACTTATTTAAATTTTAAAAACTGAACAAAATGACAGCATATAATCTAATACAATAACTGCAAATTTAAAAAAGAAACTTGACATTTTTTTTATTAATTCCTTTGATATTCTTATTTTACTCTCGGACTGTAGGTATTTCAATTTCATTTATTCAAATGATTGTTGAGAATATACTAGCTTTATTTATAAAATAAAAATGAAAGGCTATTTTAAAAATAAATAAAGTGTATATATTAATTTATACTAAATCTTTAGAGTGTTTCTTATACCACATAAATAAATAAAATATTTTATTAGTTTGATGTTTAAAGGTATAGAAAGTATAATATTAATCTAAAATGTTTTATTTTAAAGTTGTTAAAAAGGAAAACAACACATTATTGAGTTACTGGACATAATATTGTTACAATAGATAACATTTCCACGAACGTTTCTATAAATCTACACTAATAATATAAAATAAGGGTGGTTATTTTACCACAACCTATAACGATTTTGATATAATACGAGAAAATAGACTGAGAGAGTTGTGTTCTTTCAGATCAATGAAAAAATGATTATATATTTCACAGAACAGTAAAATAAAAAAAATAAATCGATAATACTCTGCGACTGAGCTGTTCTTGTTTTTCTTCGTGTAAGTAGTATTATTTATAAACATTTGAAAGTGATAAAATATAAAATATAAACCGAATGTATTCTATTAAATAACTGAAACACAAATTATTGATCGCATTAAAAATTTTTCTGATAAATATTTAAGTACTAACTTAACTTGAATAAAATTCCTATAAAGGTTATAAAGAAAAATAATAAAGAATATTCGTGAATTATATAAGTTACGCCATGTTCTAGACTTAAACATTATACCGTAACTTATTATTTTCAGTGTTAGATAAAACATCTTCAGTTCTTAAGTGTTAGTTTATTGAATGATGAAAAAATGAAAAATTTGATTGTTAAAGCGAACTGTATGTATATTGTTCAGTTTGATAGAATACTGTTATAATAATAATATATAATTTTAATGAGTTTACAGTTTCATATTGTATAATATATTATATAATATACCAATAAATAAAAAGTAAAAAGTAAAAAATAATAAATATTATTTACGGATAGACCAATAAGTATCTCATTCTATTTTTGTATGAATTTATTTTAGGTATTCTAATTTTGTATATTAATTCCTTTTAATTTAATTGCTCGTTATTTTATGATCAAAACCTTTAAACAAAATTATATTTTACTATATTATGAGTGAAATTAAATCAAAATACGCAATGATCAGTCATTTGGTTTTTCAAAGGTGCAAATGTATTCAAATCGAATGAAAAAAACATTTAGACATTATTAATTAAACAAAATATTAAAATAAGACATTAATAAATAAAGTATATAGTTAAAAATATAAAACAAATATAGTTTATCATTATTCCTTGAATGAAATTAACTGATGAATAACATTAATAGCAAAATACAACACATTCGAAATTTTGAGTTTAGTTTTCTATAGATAAGCTGTTAGTCATAAAAAATATTATATTCGTTTCAGTTGCATCAAACTCAGCGTCGATTGAATTGTTCAATTATTACTTATTGGATGTTTGAACAACATAATATTAATGATGTTTTGTTAATTTATTACTGGTTCAAATATGTCAATATTATTTTATTTTAATTGTTATGTTATTAGTACTAGAGGTTTATTGATTATGTTCAGGAAACATTTGTTTTAGTAAAATATTATTGGGAAGTAAATATTGATGTTAAATAAAAATGAATGTTTAATATTATCAATTGCCTGTTTTTAATGCCATCACTTATGATTCATTAGTTTTTAAATAAATGTTGCTTATAATAAATCTTCATAAATATAATAGGTTTATAATTATTTTAAAATATTGTGTGTATTCAATATTGCTACTGTAGTCACTATACTATAGTGGAATTATTTTATGATAAAAATACGTAATATATTGTGATATACGGATATGCTCGTTTATGATATTTGTACCGATTTTAAAGATTCAATGGCAATATTTTATTTGAAAAAACTATTAAATATATATTATACGTTTTCTGAAGACTTCAAGTATTATCAAACTTTCGAACTTGCGTATAGTTTTTTTTACCACTTTTAACTATTCATAAATAGTTGTTAAAAGTAAATCAATTTTTGTTTGTAAGAATATTTAATCTTTATTTACTAATATTGTACATTGTGCATGATAATTGATAGTATTTTGTCACTCATCAAATTTGTAAGCTTTTTAGTACGCTGTTTCATCAACAGATAATTTGGAGATGAACTTTTGATTTTAACGTTCTAAGCGATTTTACGAATAAAGAGATTATGAGCTTTAGAGCATTATATCATTTTGATATCATTGTGTCAACCTGGTTGTCTGCATTTCGATGTTAAACGATAACAATTAAAACGTCATAATTCGTTCGGGATTTCCTAAGCCTCATAAAAGGTGAATCATGATGTTTTAAATTTCAATTACTATACCTATACGTTTAAACAATCGTTTAGACCAATGGGTTTCAACCTTTGTGTGCAGGTGATCGACAATTTTTATCTAATTTTTCACGAGACATATTTATGAATAATGATCAATATGGACAACAGAAGGTTATGCCTATCCACCCAATTTCAACATTTTTTTTTTCAATTACTATAACAAGACATGAGTAATGGTTAGGAATTTAGTGAAGTTTGTATTATTAATAATTGATATAAAGAAAAACACGGCTTAATTAATCGGTAACAATTTATCAAATTCAATAGTTCCCGTGAATATTAATCGGTATTGTATATTTATAACTTAAAAGGATAGAAATGCAGTATCTATATTTGTTTGACAAAAAAAAAAAAATAATAAATAAATAAATACAAAATATGTAATGTTTACACATCCACAGACGTAAATATCGCGCTCACCACTGTCCGCTCGTCTACTATCATTATTATTTTAATTACCTGGGCCGTATCATATTTTAATATTATAATTTTGCGTTTATCGGCAATGCGCTTTTGCGGTTTCATGTTTTTTGAAATAATCACCGATAACCAGCATATAAAAGGCCGCACGACCGTCGACCAAACACCAGTCTTTTACCCGACGTGTAGCAAGACCCACCCTGGGCTGACTTGCGCATTTCGGGTAAAACTTTCCCCCTCCAGCCTATCGAGCGGTATTTATATCGGTCAATAGTGTAATAGTCAGAGTATTCCGGTATTGCACTGTTCAGTATATCTGTCGCAGTTCATGGGGCAATAGTCGGAGTATTCTGGCATTGCACCGACTGTCATACCATTCGGTAGGTTCTAGCTCCCAGTCGTGTACGCTCTATTCGGAACCTATTTTCTTGTTGTAAAATGTAATGTTGTGTATTAATAAAATCTTTTCTTTCGATAAATCAATATTTTCGTCTTATTATTATTAAAAATAATTTCTATTACTCTACATCTTTTTGGTCCTTCGAGCCGGATTTCATAAGGCAAACCGTGACCCTGTCATATTGTCCATCAACATCCACGCCAATTAAACTACCCAAATCATGACGCTTCCCGTCTCCGCTGGATATATTGAAGCAAAGGCCTGTGTAATCCGAGGTACCGACCGAATCAACACTTTCATTACGGCTGCTGGTGATTTTAAGGCTGATATGAAAAATGTTGGAAAACAGGCAAAAATCGAGCATATGCTTCGAGAGCTCAACGATATACGTCGAAAAGTTGAAGAAGATATCCAGTATATGGAGAACGCCGTCAGTCACGGTACAGCTCCTATTGATGTAACAGATATGGCCGATAGCCGTACACTTGCTGCCAAGTTCGATAATCTGTATTACGAACTTGCTACCTTTGCAGATGTGCAACAAATCTCACTATCACCTGTTCTGTATCAATCTTTGTCTGCAACCTTAAACAAAACCATCAACAATGGAGCAACTAATGTATCTCACTACCAACTGCCAAAACGAACATTCCCGATCTTTTCTTGCATCATTACTGAGTGGCAAGGTTTCGACGATCTGTTCAACTCCATTATGTCACATGCCCCAGATCTTCCAGACGTATAGATATTTGAGTTTCTAAAAACGTCACTTCAAGGTGATGCGAAGACAGTCATAGCCCATCTTCCGTTAACGTCCGCAAACTATCACAGTGCGTGGGAAATATTGTGAGCTCGATACGGGAATGAGAGGGACTTGGCAAGAATCCACATTCAAGCCCTTCTCGACCCACACACAGTTCTATCAACCGATGCCTGTTCAATTAAATCACAGATCAATACGATCCTGGAAAACACCGCAGCATTGGATAATCTGAACCTCACGACTCGTCAATGGAGCCCAGTTTTAGTTCATATATTTGAGCAACATCTTGACTATGAACTTTGGGCTCATTGGGAGTTGATCCTTGGAGACAGGCACCAACCGCAGTTGACTGAATTTGTCGAATTTCTACGTAGTCACGTGCGAGCAGCCGAAGCGCGAGCAGGACACTACTCTCCGGTCAATCCAGGTATAGCTAACTCATTAAGAGTAACATCTAAACCACCACCGTCAAAAGGTTCTCGTCCAACAGCGTCATCCAGAGTTCTCATGGCAACCACCAAATATGAGTCGAGCCTATCCACTAGCTGCCCTATATGTAAGCAAGCCCATTCAGTGCGAAAATGCGCAATCTTCAACAGCCAAAGTCCATGTGAACGATTCCAAACTGCGAAGAAGCTTCAGTTGTGCATAAATTATTTGGGATCTGGGCATACGTCGGCGGAATGTCCATCAAAGTAACTTGCATGACATGTAAGAAAAAGCATCATACACTTCTGCACTTCCCAGGCAATACAACCCCGGGTGATGAAGTTCCAAAAGCCACTACGATGTTTACTGCTACTCAAAGATCTCAGTCGATACTACTTTCGACGTTACTCGTCAATGTTGCATCAATCTATAACCAAAGCCATACTCTTCGAGCATTATTAGATACTGGATCTCAGGTTAGTTTAATCACGAAGCAGTGTGCAGATCGCTTCTTTGTGACCCGCCGACGTTGCACCACTAAAATCAGCGTGTTCTCAGGCAGCCGGGTTAACGTGGTGTCCGGCATGACCACAATCACAATATCACCAGTAAACCAATCTGAACCATCAATTTTTCTCGATGTTCTTATTGTCTCGAAAATCGCAGATTTCACACCTCAAGAAACTCTTCAAGTAATTTCGTGGCCTCACATAAATCAACTAGATTTGGCAGATCCGACATTCCACACTCCAGGGCAAGTTGATATCTTACTCGTTGCAGACGTCGCACCAGGTATTTTCACTGGTGCCCGCATTTCTGGTCATCAACATCACCCGACAGCATTTGGCACTGTATTTGGATGGGTGTTAATGGGACCAGCGGCAGCCATGCCACCCAAGACAGTCATGTCAATGTTAGTCACCACTGAAACGACACTTGAACAGTCCTTGTCAAAATTCTGGGAGATGGAGGAGCCACCTCATATACACCATTTGAGCCCAGACGAAATGCACGCAGAAAGAATATTCACATCCTCAGTGAAGCGGTTGA
Source organism: Sipha maydis (assembly GCA_034509805.1). Taxonomy (NCBI): domain Eukaryota; kingdom Metazoa; phylum Arthropoda; class Insecta; order Hemiptera; family Aphididae; genus Sipha; species Sipha maydis. Next base: position 22,351 of record JASXSY010000581.1, read on the forward strand.
CATCTGGTCGGTTATCCTCACCCAATTCTTGGCGATTCTCGTAGCATGGCTCAAACACGATTTCAGTACTTGGAACGCCGATTATCGCAAGATGAAGATCTTTCTCAACAATATAAGGAGTTTATGAGGGATTACCTTACAAACAAACATATGGAAATAGTCCCGATGAATTAAAAAATGACTCCATATTGTTACTACATCCCACACCACTGCATCATGCGTCCTGAGAGTAAGACAACGAAACTCCGAGTCGTCTTTGATGCATCTGCAGTGACTACTGCGGGATAATCACTCAATGCTAACTTATACACAGGTCGCAAGCTTCAACAAGACTTACCACGGATTCTGATCCGTGCCCGAGTCCACAAGATTCTGTTCACAGCTGACATCAAACAAATGTATAGACAAATTGAAATCCGTGCTGAAGATCGTGATTATTTACGGATTCTTTGGCGATTTCAACCCGATGAACCAATTTCAACTTACCGTCTCTGTACATTAACATATGGTACATCTTCTGCTCCTCATCAGACATTGCGAACCTTACAACACTTAGTGCAAATTGAGGAACCAAAATTCCCTATAGCTGCTCAGATCCTCATTCAAGATACATTTGTGGATGACATACTCACAGGTGCTGATACCCCGGAAGCAGCTTTAGTGCAACAATCACAATTAATTGCTTTATGCAACCAAAGTCAATTTCAACTTCGAAAATGGGCCAGCAACTCTCCCATGATTCTTCAGGCTGTGTCGGACAATGAGCGCTCCATGTCAACTGATGTACTATTCGATGATGAACTGGAGGCTGGGTTAAAAATCCTCGGGATGCAATGGAATCCAAAACAAGATCATTTCTCTTACACCTTTCAGTGTCCAAATCACATGATGCAGTTACTATGGACATCAGGAATTGGATGGGATGATCTCGTTCCCGAACAGGTGCACACTATGTGGCAGCGGTACCAAAGAGAAATTCAATGCATACAACATCTGAAGATTCCCCGACGACTTATCACTGAAGGAGAAACTCAGTACGAACTCCACGCCTTCTCAGACAGTTCCGAAAAGGGATATGCGGCCGCAGTATACCTACGTTGTGACTCCGGAAACCGAGTCACGTGCAATCTCATCACTGCAAAATCCAAAGTGTCACCTCTGAAACGAGTAACTATTCCACGGTTGGAATTATGTGGTGTAGTGTTGGCAGCTCAACTGTTGCATTATGTGTACGAACTTCTCAAACCACTACTATCCATTGACGCCATACACGCCTGGACTGATTCTACCACCACACTGGCCTGGATTCAATCATCTCCACATCGATGGGCTACGTTTATTGCAAATAGAACCAGCCAAATTCAGAGTCTAACGCCGCTATCACTTTGGCGATATGTTCCAACCAGTGAAAATCCAGTGGACTGCGCGTCACGCGGACTCTACCCTACGGAACTCCTAAAACATCCAATGTGGTGGAACGGACCCGCGTTCTTGGTACAAAATCAAAGTACATGGCCATCATATTCTGCATCAGCTGTCACAGACCTAGAAGCACGCACCACAGTTCTCATAGTAACCCCGACAATGACCATCTTCGACAGCCTGTTCCTTCGACATTCGTCTTTACAAAATATCATTCGCATCATCGCATATTGTAAACGAGTTTTCGCGAAAATCAAACTATAATCGAGCCATCAACCACTGAACTAAGTAACGCGCTGGAGGTCATTATACTCGTTGTGCAAAAACAAACGTTCTCTGATGAACTCATGCATTTTCGTGATTCTACTCACAGAGGCACCAGCTGACTACGTGGCTTAAATCCATTTGTTGACAACCGGGGAACCCTTCGAGTTGGAGGTCGTCTGATTAACGCTGATCTTCCGTACGAGCAGAAGCACCCGAGTCTTTTACCGAAGACGCATCGATTCACCGACTTGCTAGTTGACGACGTACACCGTCAACACAAGCACCCAGGATCTAAAACACTGCAATGTATTATTCAGCAACAATATTGGATCATAGCCAGTCGCCAAGTTATTAAATTTCGTCTCCGCCACTGTATTGCTTGCTACCGAACTCATCCGCAAGGAGTTCAGCCTGTAATGGGAAATTTGCCTAAATTCCGTTTACAGCAAGTGAAGCCATTCACCACCATCGGAGTCGACTACGGTGGTCCAATCATATTAAAACCATCAACAACACGCAGCACAGTCCCATGCCATGCATACATATGTCTTTTCGTTTGCATGGCAACAAAGGCGCTACATCTTGAACTCGCCTCAGACTTGTCCACTGAGACATTTCTGATGGCCTTCAGTCGTTTTATTTCACGGCGAGGCCCAATACAACAAATGCATAGTGACTGTGGTACCAACTTTGTAGGTGCATCCAAGTTGTTTGAATCATTGAATACCTTCACGCAATCCGCTGAACACCAGAAAAAATTTAGAGACTTCCTCACAGCGCGTAACATCACCTGGCACTTTAATCCACCATCTGCACCTCACTTCGGAGGTCTTTCGGAGGTCTTTGGGAAGCTGGAGTGAAGTCAATAAAAACATTAATTTACAGAAGTATCGGTCTTCATCGACTCAAGTACGAAGAACTCAGTACCCTTCTAACTCGGATCGAAGCCACACTAAACTCACGGCCACTAAGTACACTCAGTCCTGATCCGTTAGACTTCGATGCACTAACGCCCAGTCATTTTCTTACTCTGATGCCCAGCACTGCTAATGTCGAGCCAAACTTAGACAACATTCCGACGTCTCATTATAAGCGCTGGAAACTCATTTCGGAAATCCACACACACTTTTGGAAACGTTGGAAAAACGAATATTTCCAGTCACTTCAACTTCGATCGAAATGGTCAACTGGTCAAAAGAACCTAACGGTGGATACGTTGGTCCTAATTCGTGAGTCAACTCCTCCATTGTGCTGGAAACTTGGCCGGTTCACTGAAGTACATCCAGGACAAGATGGTGTTGTCAGGGTAACTACTGTCAGGACTGCAACCGGGCTTCTCAAACGTCCATCAGTCAAACTCTGTCCGTTGCCAATCTGTTGAATGCCGGATGGATTCAAAGGGGGCAGTATGTTTACACATCCACAGACGTAAATATCGCGCTCACCACTGTCCACTCGTCTACTATAATTATTATTTTAATTACCTGGGCCGTATCATATTTTAATATTATAATTTTGCGTTTATCGGCGATGCACTTTTGCGGTTTCATGTTTTTTGAAATAATCACCGATAACCAGCATATAAAAGGCCGCACGACCGTCGACCAAATACCAGTCTTTTACCCAACGTGTAGCAAGACCCACCCTGGGCTGACTTGCGCATTTCGGGTAAAACTTCCCTCTCCCCAGCCTATCGGGCGGTATTTATATCGGTCAATAGTGTAATAGTCAGAGTATTCCCGAATTGCACTGATCAGTATATCTGTCGCAGTTCATGGGGCAATAGTCGGAGTATTCTGGCATTGCACCGACTGTCATACCGTTTGGTAGGTTCTAGCTCCCAGTCGTGCGCTCTCTATTCGGAACCTATTTTCTTGTTGTAAAATGTAATGTTGTGTATTAATAAAATCTTTTCTTTCGATAAATCAATATTTTCGTCTTATTATTATAAAAAATAATTTCTATTACGCTTCATGTATCATTCATCTTTTCAAAATATTTTATAAAAATTTAAAATGAAAATATTATATCAATTTTTTAGTTTTTTTCTAAGAAATATTCAAAATAATTGTTTACGACCCATAGATAGAGAAATGCTGGTATTCTACACCATTAATAAGCCAATTATATGCAAAAGGGGTAAGAACAATAAATTCCCATACAATACAATTAACAATAAACGTGTAAGAATGGAAATCGTTTCTATAACTAAACGTGATGATGAGGACATTTTGTGTTGTTTTTTTTTTTTGTCTTTTATAAAATAAAATCTCAAAATATTTCATGCCTTTACCGCAGTCTAGAGAAAAGTTATTCCAAAGTTAACACATTATCAAAATATAAACACGTCTTTTATAAAGCCATTGACATGTTGTCAATTAATAAAATAAATAAGACATGCACTATACGGGTTGCATTCGAAAACCGCACACTTTTGATTTCGACCTCAAAAAGGTGGAAAGGCAAAAACCGCACACTTTTGATTTTGATATCAAAAAGGTGGAAAGACAAAAACCGGACACTTTATATTTATAGTAGGTTAAAACCGCACACTATTTTTAGTGCTAAATGACGGATAATGTATGATAAACTACTGTACATTAATCATGCAAATAGGTACGTTTTAAGTCTTTGGTCAGCATCTCGTAACAATGAGATTGTCGCACGCTTTACGAAAATGACAAATTTATTGTTATCGGTTAGCTCGAGTTACAATAAGTCAATGCCTTGGTGTATTTTAAGAGTCAGTCAATAACGAAAGACGAATTACGCGAATTATACCGAGACTCCATGCATGTATTGTGAATTAGTTTATTATTAAAAATAAACTTGGTTCTGCGGTTTATATTACTTCTCATTTTTTATTCCTTATATTATCCTTATATCCTTATTCCTTATACGATCAGCGAGGTTCCATAGATTAAAAATACAGTCCACTGATGAACAGACAACACTCGTTATTTGTCGGTCTTATGTACACCTATATAGTTGTTAACACGTAAGTTGAATTATTATACTGGATATATTAATTATTGATAGTAATAAAGGGGGCAAGTGTTTATTACTTGACATTTTTAATTACTGACAATTTAGAGTGTGTAAAAGTGGAAATATGTTACGGTGGTGTTTTATTAGAACTTGTACGTTCACGGTTACAACATGCAATCAAATGAAGAACGCACTAAAAAGTACAGTTTAACACATAGACATGAACCGGAGTACAGATTGGAAATTCAAATTCAAGAGGTGCGTAATGAATATAAACGCAAAGCTTCTGATGACATTCATGAAAGACCTCGAAAAATAATACGCAAAGAGATGTCATCCATAGAAAATTATACAATAATAGAAGCAATGACGTAAGCTTTAATAAAGGAATCGGTGAACGTAGGCAAATTTTACCAATTCTACCGAAATGTTTGAAAGTCGTTCTACATTTTGTTTGGAATTGCGATAATTTAACCTTCCAAAACGAAACAATTACCTATGTGACGACATTATATGATGACCCAAGACAACATTACTACTGTTATGTGTAAAAAAATTATCAAATTCTTATGTAATTATTGTAATGAATATTTGGCTTATGGTAGATACTATTTACATACAAACCCAAGCATTTTTATTAACTAAATACTATATACGGATAGAACTGATATTATTATTTCACTTTAATACATCGTTTTTTCCTTCTAAAACTGAATCTTTTTACAAGTAAATGTAATTAAAAATGTACATATAGAGTTAGGACAAGTTTTAAATATTACATTGATTCACCTCAATCTTGAGATAGCTGAATAGATATAAAAGCTATAATGCTATTCGAAAAACATTTATTAGAGTAAAAGTTAATGGATGTAGATTCCATTTTGGACAAGCTTTATGGCGAAAAATCTAATCAATCAATAACTTTCGACGATCATGTAATGATAATAAAAATGAAACAGGTCAGTGGATAAAAATGTCTTTTGGATTATCATTTTAACAACACATGAAGTTACTGATGCATTCGTTGATTTAATGTTCATATATCTACTACAAGATGTATGTACTACTTATGCAGATCATATTTTTGATAACTACATCAAAGGGCAATTGTCGATGGAAATATTGACCCATCCAATCAATGTAAATATAACTAAAAGGACTAAAAATGGAGCTAAAATATTTTACCCAGGGTCTAACTCTTTATTTTACACTCAAAATCCATCTGCATTGTTCTTGATGTTTTACGAAATATTCATATCAATACAGGTACGCATATGAAACGGTACTTTGAAGGAATAAAAAATATTGTCCATTTAATTGAAAAACAAAAACAAGTTAGTAAATACGTTATAATATTATTATTAATTTTTATCTAAATTATATTTATTTTTAGAAGCACTTGTTTAAATGTTGGATACAATTTTTAATGGACAGAGATCGTACGAAGTTTTTAAAAAAGGTCAACAATCAATATCAACCAATTAATGTTTGAACATTTAAAATTTTCTTTTAAACTAATATTTTATATTGTTGAACACTTATTTTTATTTTAATAAATAATAATTGTGATCTAAATCATAAGTGTGCGAATAATTCGGCGGCTCATTTTAACAAAATGCCGTTTTACGTAATGTGAGGGGGACGTCAAATCGACAGTTAAATGATTTGTATTTCGTACATAACGTCTATTCTTAAAACCGCACACTTTTGGTGGGTTAAAACCGCACACTTTTGGAGAGTTAAAACCGCACACTTTTGGTGGGTTGAAAACCGCACACTTTTGGTGGATTAAAACCGCACACATTTAATAGATTAAAATCACACAATTTTTAAAATGTTTGTATTCTAAATTATTTGAAATATTGTATTCAATATTTTATATTTTTTTAAAATTTTAATTTAGAATACAATATTTCAAATAATTTAGAATACAAACATTTTAAAAATTGTGTGATTTTAATCTATTAAATGTGTGCGGTTTTAATCCACCAAAAGTGTGCGGTTTTAACCCACCAAAAGTGTGCGGTTTTAAGAATAGACGTTATGTACGAAATACAAATCATTTAACTGTCGATTTGACGTCCCCCTCCCATCACGTAAAACGGCATTTTGTTAAAATGAGCCGCCGAATCGGTCAATTTAACAAGAGCATGCCGAGTGCATTACTCTGGAAAAAACTGAAATGACTCATTTATGGGCTCATTATGGCAATTGAAAATCGAGGTGTTGAACCAGTAATTCAGCCGTATAATACGTGCGTATTGCACTCGAAGGGAAAACGGTAAATCGTAAATGAAATACAAGGGGTGAATGGGTTCGAAAAAAAAAATTAAAGATTAAATAGAAATCCTGTTGTTCATTCAATTCACCGACCCGTGTGTCACTGGGCTACCAACCGATCGCCGCACGTTTTACGATCGGGACACTCACCGAATCCGATGACTGTGGCGGAGGCGGTGGCGGCAATGAGAAATCGCTGCTCGCGTAATCTGCCGCCTCCGAATCGTCGGCCGCGTCTCTTTTGGTCCGCACGGTCGACGCCGCCGCGCCAGTGGTGGCGCCACGCGCGCGACCACGTCCACTGTTCACGATGGCCGCCGTCTTCTCCACGGCCTGCTCGCATATCCGGTTCACGGCCTCCCGCACGCTCTGTATCATCGTCAAACGGTACTCGGCGTCTGCGTCGAACTCCGGGCTCTCGCCGCTGACGGACTTCTCGCCGACACCAGCCACCGGTTGCTGCGGTTGTCCGGCCGACTCGCCGTCGGCCCCGACCACCGTTTCATCGTCATCGACTCCTTCGCCGGCGGTTCCCTTTGGCTGTTTGTTTTCCAGTTTCTCGGATTTCATCGTCTCGGTCATCTCGATCTCGTTTGTTTCGACCATCACTACATCTTCCGTCGCGGTCACATCCGATTCGATTGCTTTTGATCCGACCGCCTGCGCTTCAACAATGCCCTTTGGTTCGATCATATTCTGCTTTATAGTGCCTAACTCAACATCGTTTAGTTCAACCGTAGTTGGTTTTTCTTTGTTTGATTCGACCACACTTGACTTATCCTCGTTTAGTTCAACCGCAGTTGGCTTATATTTGTTTGATTCGACCACACTTGACTTATCCTCGTTTAGTTCAACCGCAGTTGGCTTATCTTTGTTTGATTCTACCACACTTGACTCATCCTCTTTTTGTTCAACCGCAGTTGGTTTATCTTTGTTTAATTCCACCACACTTGACTTATCCTCGTTTAGTTCAACCACAGTTGGCTTATCTTTGTTTGATTCGACCACACTTAACTTATCCTCATTTAGTTCAACTACGGTTGGCTTGTATTCGTTTGATTTCATATCATTTAGTTCGAGAACGTCTTGTTTAATCACGTCCATTTCCATTTCACTATGCTTATTCGTGTTTGATTCGACGACTTTGGCCTCGGCTGCATCTGCTTTCATTGAGCTTGGTTCGGTCACATGTTTATCAAACTTGGTGCCAATCAATCCTTCATCGTTTTTACGTTTCACAGAGTTCACTACCAATTGTTCTGCTTTGTTGTTATCAGTATCGTATGGTAAAGAAGAACCACGAATAACTCCACATTGTTTTTCACTCTTGTCTTCTGCGGTCTTTGATGCATCGGCTACTGTCGGATCTTTAGAAGGTAAACCTGCAAAATAAAATAAAACAAAATAGTGAAAAAATGGAACACAGTTGTCTTGTTATTCATCATCCTAAAATAATTCCAAAATGCTAATTCCAACATTAAACAACATCGCATTTATTTTTTAAGTTTTTAAGTTTTTAAACAAATTTGTTAAAAATATTCTATCATTAATTCAAATTTTGAACGAAGTTAGCGTACAACCATGAATGCCGTAAACAGGGACGGTCTATAGGTATAGCTTCGAAATTTGTCCAAGAACTATCTAGAAAAAAATATTTATGTTAATGGAATTCTTTTACATTAAGAATTATAATTTTTTTTTTTTTAAATTCATTTAAAGTGTAATTTATTTTAGGCCTGTAAATATTTTTCAATAAAAATTATTCGTATTTGAAGACGATCCCTATTTACGTAGAATGAATCTTTATTTATTAGGAGTTTAGGAGTTTATATAATAAACAATCACAAGTTATTCTGATATATGACAATATAAAAATTGTGTAAGTTATTTAGAACAAATAAACAAGGCTGAAATATATTAAATAATATATTATTATTTAATACGTTTTACTAAATATTAATATGAAAATTTTATATAAAAACTCTTATTCACGAAAAATCGATACATTTATCTTTGTTTTTATTTATGTTGATAATTTTATCAATTAATTATATATTTATAGGATAAGATGGTAAATTTTAAATTAATCATTACTCTAACCGCTCTATAATATTCTGTTTCATAAATTACAATAAAAAATAATTTATTGAATGATTATTATTTTACTTTTAACATTTAAATTTAGTGGTTATATTTAAAAAAAAATAATTTAATCATTTTTGTGTCAACAGGCTTATAAGTTTATTTATTTAATTTTTTTTCATTTATTATTATTATTAAAAACTGGAATATCACATGGGGCATAATTTTATGCAACCATTGGGATTTTATTTTTGTTAATAATTTTTTTTTATTTTTTTTTTCTGTGAAAATTATGTTATGTATACCCGCATTGACTACGTGCAACGACGTTCTATACAAATTCTACCAACACAAAACGTATAATACGTTCCCTATTAACATGGTGTCATGTACATCGACGTATTATTTCGAAAGTACCTACACTTGTCGTAAAAGAAAAAAAAAACTTATAATATCGTACTACGATTCAAGTTTTCATTGTACCAGAAAACATAATATTTACTAAACGCTTGTATCCACTTTATAAGCTACTATATGAATATTTTAAACATTTTATTTCATCTCTATCTGGAAATCCGGATTATAGGCTTTCTATGCTTAGAATTTAAACTCCCTTTTATCGTAGAGTTATTCACACACACAGCCATAAAATTATACAATAATACACACGAAGGCTGGCACAAAGGCTAATACTTTCAGATGCAATAAAAAAACACAATATAAAAATATTATACTCCAATCAAAGTAAACAATAATATGCAATACTATTTATTAGAATATTATAAATTGCGATATTATTGGCGCATTGATAATTTATTAACAAATTACTTATAATACAAGTTGCATTTCATATTATGTTACTGTTATAGTTACATAATGGTATTTTTTCATTACAATGTTGAAATACAATATTCTACGCGAAAATGTCTATATTGATAAAATATTAATGTGTTCTTATTTTCACATAATCTATCACAAACGCAGATGACCAAACGGGTGTAAATGTATTTAGCCGTGAGAGAGTTCCACATCTGGAACAGATGAGTTCTGGTTCGCTATAATATTGTATCTATTCACTTAATATGCAATATATCAAGTTTTAGTGATATATTTATTAGAGATCTTTGTCCGAGAATTCTAACGTACTGAACGTAATATATATATGATACGGGTAGAGTATAAAAATCGGTTAATGTAAAAACTACCAATGCTTACTGGATAAGGTAAAAATATTATTAACAAAGTATGTATTTTGTACATAATCGACCTTAAAGTGTTTTTATAAAATAAATTACGATAAAATATTAATTGTAAATTATGATAAAACATATGCACATACCTAATAATTTTTAATTTCAATAGGTACTATCGGTTTTCCATATTACTTGTTCGAATTATTTAAGTGTGATTTTTAAATTTATTACAATATATTCTTAAAAAAAAAAAACGTATGAAAGTTTTAAAAAATAAATTAGATACCTAATGAAAAGAATAAGAATTTTGTACAAAATTAAAATATTATGAGAAATTATCTGAAATAAGAAACGTTAAATTAACAGGAATAAAAAAAACAAATAAATCACAATGAACCATTAATAGATGTTTTAGAAGGGTCGGCTACAAAAAAATCTGTCTGACAAATAGCAAATGCTCAATCTCTTTCCAGTGGTCAAGGTTTTAAAATATGTGTAAAAAGAAATGTTTAACAAATAAATTTAAGAGTAAATGTACATCTGAGGAGTCCCTCTGCAACTCCAAATGTCAGCCAAATTTGAAATGTTTCAATAAAAACTATACTTTAAATGTTTTCATAAGCTAAATAATAACTTAATATTCAAATATTTCATTACTTTAAAATGGGGAGTTATCGAAAAATATCCGTCTAGAAGATTATTATGTACCTAACATATATTACCATGAAATATATTTAAGCATACATCTATAATAATTTGTGAATTTGAATTTATCCAAACAAATCAATATGTCAGTAATTACTGTATTTTTTATAATAAACACTTTAAACATTTATATGACCTTTTTTAACATTTTTTGTCAATTTATTTTTTTGTACAATTTTTATTTAGCTAATAATTAACTCTAAATGCATTACCATAACAAATTTATTTGCTTAATATTTAATGAAATTTGAATTAAAATTCTTGAATATGAACATAAATAACGGCTCTTAAGTAATTTATAATAAAATTATGAAACATTCCGATTTCAAGCCATCAATTTTTAATATTGATTTTAAGAATACTGGTATATCACTTAAACATTTCTCGCTTCAACTAAAATTTAAATTTTTCAAATTACAACTTCACAGATAATTTTTACTGTGTAAATACTCTTTCATTATTTAATACATTCATTTTATTATAATTAGAGATTATCAAATAGTTTCTATAATACATAAAAAAAAAAATATATAACTAAATAAACTGTCAATCGATTTTTAAAAAGGATAATACATTCTATTGTGGACAGTTTAAAGTATTATTTTTTTTTTATTGTAATAGTTGTATTATGTAGGTATTGTATATGTTCATTAAAAATCATCTAATCCAACATGTAGATGAATCTATATTACTAACCATAATGTCCAGAGGCATATTATAAAATTTTAAAGGGCGATCGTATTAAAGACAAATGGAACTTATATTGCTTGTATGATCGATAAGAACTGACGAACATAATATCATATATTTAAACCAGTACTATTTTCTTTTTTCCCTACTAGTCATATGGTTCAAAGAAAAACGTTTATTTTTGACTGTTATTATATCAAATAAATTTAAATCTTAATTCGTAGCTTAATCATTCTACATGCATCATTTTTACGATAGCAATTTTCTCCATGGTAAAAGCTGTTTAGTTATTTTTATTTAATTTAATATATAAAATACAATATAATTATGAATATATTTATAATTAACTGTATTAGATTTTTCATTTTTTTTTCTTTATTAGACCAAAAGAGTACTTGATGGGTCATGCTTAAATCAACTTATTCATAATGTTTATCTTTATTATACATCTATAACAGTTTATCTTTATAAACTTGTTATGTTGATCAGTGCCGTACATATTAGGTATGATAAACATTGATGGAAATGAACGCGTTCATTTTGTGTGAACTAAACATGAACGTGTTCGATTTTCAAGAAATAAACTTGAGCGTGAACTTAGTTCTTATATTTTATGAACATGAACGTTTTTGGTTCCTTCGTGAAAAATTAAATTGATGGATTATTCTTTATTCTTATATACTAGATACCGAGCTTATACGCATTTAAAAACTTAAAAATAACTTCACAATTTTATCTCATAAACTAAAGTTATACCATTTATATATATATATAACTATTCTCTAACGACATCGACTTTCAGATAAAACTTTTTAAAGTCTTGTTGTACTCAAACAAAATGATAAAACCAATATCCAATGACTAAAATTAAATATTTTAAATTATGTACATTAATTATTTTTTATATTTATTTAAATACTATTTTTTAGGGCGAAGAGAAGAGATTTATATTTAAAATTAGCAGATTATAAAATAATTTAATTTGTCATTATTTTATATTTGCTTTAATATATTATAAAAGATATAATTTATTTTGTTAAATATTGGTATTTTTTACTTAAAAAGAAAATTAAAGTAAATGAAATTTAGTAATTTAGTATTATAATTTTATTTCGTATTTACTAGGCTAATAGCATTAAAACAAGTGTTATTTTATTTTGGTATTTAGAAAGAAACAATGTATTTCTATTGTATCATTTATGAGTGTGATATCCTTATACATTAAATAATATCTACTATATATTTTATTGAATCAATCAGAATCAGATAAGTAAAGCATTCTAATTAGTAATACTCTATACATGTAATTATAATTACTAATTTTAATTGAGCTATATTCAATAAAATCAAAGGATCAAAATAAAAATATTTAATAAATAAATTACACAATCAGAAAGTTTACACAGGCTTAAAAATGTAAATTTTGATAGAATTAAAAAAAAACTTGAGATGTCAAAGTAGCTTAAAAAAATATGGAAATCTACATTCAGTTTCGAAAAGGAAGTTTTTATGTAAGAATACATATATTTTTTACTATGTATGAATACCTCAAGCTAATAATAAAATATATAGAGACCATACAAATATTAATGAAAAAGTTTCGACTGTTTTACATTGGCAATAACACTAGATATATATTATTTTTTTTTTTCAATGTGATGAACTAGAATTAATTCATTTTAAAAATGAATTTAAACTAGTTAATTTTAAAAGTCATGACCTAAAATTTTAATTAGCTCATATTTATTATCTGTAACTTGAACTTGAATTAATTCATTTTTTATAAGAACTTTCCCATTTCTGATGATAAGTGTACAGCAAATATTTTTATTGGGACACCATTAGTGTATTAAATAAGCATAGAGCTGTTGTTTATTTTAAATAAGAGTTATGATAAAATATTTTTGGCAGTAGATTTTTAGTAAGAAAAAAAAAATGAAAATGTTGGCTTTAGAGAGGATTTATTTTTGTTTTATATTAAAAATGAATTTTAATGTATACTATGCAGACCCTTTTCAAGACACAAAAGATTTTATCAAAGTTTGATTGATAATAACGATAACATAACGTACCTATATAAAAATACATAAAACAAGTTATGTGAAGATTTTAAAAAAATACCTAAATTAATTATTTACCAGATGTTTCGTTTGTTACATTAAATTATATTGTATCTATATGGTTTGTACCTTGTTATAATTATACACATTTTACGCAACCCATCGAGTTGGTGATTAGCCGAGATTATTCCGACCGATCACTTAGTACTTAACTAATTTTCTATGTAAACACAAACGTGGGAAGTGTTTGTGTACGTCCTCTTCTTTGATGACGTGACTTGAATAATTTGTACGTAACGCTTTATATCTGTGCCTTCATCGCTTATTCATTTTCAAATATTGCGTTCGTCTTAAAATGGTTTAATTCTACTGACCATGTCGTTTCGATTCCGTTCGTTTTGCAGTGATGTGGAGGCAATCAAAATATATTCTTCGTCTTTGCCAGATTTGTCAACAAAACGGGAACTGGTCGTATATGGGCACTTAATTCTTCAAAACATCGCTATTAACTATGTTATCGTCATTAGACAACTCACCCATTACCGCTAGGGTCACTTACTCAGTATAATATTTGCTTCCTATTTTATCGCACTTGTCGGGTTGTTTTCAGCATTAACCGTGTAATATGATACATCAAAATTACTGCATTATTATTTTCAAACATCATCGAATATTTTTCCAACAACCAAAAATCAAGGAGCTACCGTTTATCTCGTAATGATTATTTTAAATCTTTGTTAAAGTTATTAGAAAACATTTTACCTTGCTATTACAATGTGATAATTTTGAGCAATAAATAATTAAAAACGAAAATAAATGTCAATCTAGTTCCGTTATGCACTAAATAATAAAAAAAAACCGGATGGGCCTCGCTCTGCTGTACACATGTGGGTGGATTGCGACTCTTCATAGGATAGGTCATTATAATGGATTTGTTAAATTTGAATTCAATGATAGGTATCATTGTATACGAAAAACGATTCTGAACGGAGATGATATGTTAGTCTAGAATATAATACAATGTTATTTATAAATATTATATAAGTATATTTTATTTTTAAACGAAAAATTTAGAAAAACCGAAAATTTAAATTGTCTATAAATAAGTCAAAATATGTCAAAATACTTTGAAATTTTAACCATGTATAGAAAACATCAATATAAAGATTTAATGATAATTTCAAGTTGTTGCGGTTTTCGTTTTTGAGTTAGGGCATTTTAAAAAAACCGATATCATTTGTCAGTCTAGAATATTATACATTATATTATATTTTACATGTAATTTTATGTCAATATTCGCTGTTCAAACGCTTATAAAAAAAATTGTGCCTATGGATTTTAATAATTTTTGAATGACAATAAGAACTACTTCTGTGGAATCTTTTATTAAATTTTCAAGTATTTTTTACGAGCAAAATTTTTTTTATCACCGATTATAAAAATAAAATGTAAAAAAATCGAATATTTCAAATGCCTATAAGTGGCTTAAAAATCAATATAATATTTTGAAAAAAATATTACATAAAAGAAATATCAATCTTAACAGCTGGTAGAAATTTCAAAAATCTGCGACTTATAATTTTTGAATTATAACAAATATTAAAAATCATTCGAGAATAAATCGTTATTTTATGCAATTTCGTAAATATTTAAATTTCAAACAGTCATAACATTTTTTCCTCTAAGTCCGGAAGTAATTTTTTTTAAAGATTTTTGTAGAGTAGCTTATACATAAACTAGTGTTAAAATTTTGAACCTTAAGTATGAACAGAAAAAATTCTATGAATTTTTATCTACAAAATAACTTGCAAATTATCGTGATTTTTACACATTTTATACAAATTTGAGCTTTAAGGGTATATAAAAAAATTTGAGTAAACCGATCACCGATATTTTTTAGTTACAATAAGTTTAACTTATTATAAACCTTGTATTAAATTTTCAAGAGTTTTCGGTCTGCCAATTAAATTTTATAGATGTTTAAAAACGAAAAATTTAGAAAAATCGAAAATTTAAATTGTCTATAAATAAGTTAAAATATGTCAAAATACTTTGAAAACTTAACCATGTATAGAAAACGTCAATATAAAGATTTGGTGAAAATTTCAAGTTGTTGTGGTTTTTTGTTTTTGAGTTAAAGCATTTTAAAAAAAACCGATATTTTTGTCAGTCTAGAATATTATACATTATATTATATTTTACATGTAATTTTATGTCAATATTCGCTGTTCAAACGCTTATAAAAAAAAATTGTGCCTATGGATTTTAATAATTTTTGAATGACTTTAAGAACTACTTCTGTGGAATCTTCTATTAAATTTTCAAGTATTTTGTACGAGCCAAATTTTTTTTTATCACCGATTATAAAAAAAAAATGTAAAAATATCGAATATTTTAAATGCCTATAAGTGGCTTAAAAATCAATATAATATTTTTAAAAAAATATGACATAAAGGAAATACCAATCTTAACAGCTGGTAGAAATTTCAAAAATCTGCGACTTATACTTTTTGAATTATAAAAAATATTTAAAATCGTTTGAGAATAAATCGCTATTTTATGCAATTTCGTAAATATTTAAATTTCAAACAGTCACAAAATTTTTTCCTCTAATTCCGGTAGAAATTTTTTTAAAGATTTTTGAAGAGTAGCTTATAGATAATCTAGTGTTAAAATTTTGAACCTTAAGTATGAACAGAAAAAATTTTATGAATTTTTATCTACAAAATAACTTGCAAATTATCGTGATTTTTACATATTTCGTATAAATTGGAACTATGAGCACTTATAAAAAAAAATTGTGACCTACGATTTTAGATTTTTTTTTATCAGTTAAGAAACAACTTTTAAGAAACCTTGTATTAAATTTTCAAGATTTTCTGGGCAGCCAAAAAAATTTTATCGTTATTTAAAAAAAAAATACTTAAAAATATTGAAAATTTCAATTGTCTATAAATAGCTTAATAAAAGTCAAAATACTTTGAAAATTTAATGGTGTATAGAGAACGCTAATCTAAACATTTGGTGAAAATTTCAAGTATTTACATCGATTAGTTTTTGAGTTATAGCAAAATAAAAAATTTGATTATGTCGAAAACTGGTTTTGCGTAAAAACTCCCGTTTTTCCCAAATTTTTTTATGGTTTTTTCCGTCGCATTTAAAAAATATTGGAAATTTTTTACTTTTGACCCCCCAAAGTACCAAATAGATTCACTTTCCTTTCAGAAAAGTTGCTACATAAGGCAATCGAAGCATTTTTACTGCCCCAAATCGTGTCGACAGACACAAAAAAAAAAAAAAACACACATCATTGTAAAATCAATACATTCTTCACTCCGTTCAGAATCTAAAATAAATTTGCTTTTACTATTTAAATCTGATTTCTTGGCTCGTATATACAGAATTCGGTCCGTATACTTAAAAAAGTATGGGCCTTGTTTTTCATGACGTACACTTAAGTTAAATATTAAAAAATGTGTAAAGCTTTTTTTCTTTTATCAATATAATTTTAACCAGTTTAAGTTCTATGTTATGTTTATGTATTGTATTAATTTATGTTGTCATACAAATAAATACGATTAAAATAAACATTTAAAACATTTAATTTGAGGTTAAAATATAGAGGTGAGGTACGAATATAACTTTTAATAGCACTTTTGATTTGAGTTCTAAACTAATATTTATAATGCTGAAACTGCATTTTGTCGACGTTTAAATTAATTTTTAAAATAATAATGGTAATAAATTAAAATAAAATCTACTTTTGTATTTTCATTAGTCGTACTGAATATTGCTTGTCATAAATTGGTTTAAGTGACATATTCAATAAAAATCATCATCGAAAAATTGTATTTTTATAAAAATCTACCAAATGCTGGTGATACATATATTATATGTAGGAGTATTAAAATTTAAAATAACCCACTAAGACAAACGAAAACAATATGTCATATATTTTGAGAATTGTATTTATTTCCATTGATTATTAAAACAGGCTTTTACCTTTCAAAATTTTATTAAACCGAAAAATTAAATTTGTTTTGGATAACTTATGATCACACACCCATTTATTTATTATTATTATTTACTTAAAAGTACGTACGCCATCGTTTGCTTTGCAACCTTCAATAATCGTGTACACCATTGATAAAATTATATTATATTTTTATTAGTTACATCAATCTAGTATGAGAATACGTATAAAATATGTTTTCAGTAAAACATTCAAGTCCAGGTCACTGTTATCGTGGACTAGAAACACTACGTCGTAAATAATAACTAACACGACGAATACAGCGCAATGCTAGAAAAAGTGGGTAGGATATTTTATCGAAAAACACCTGAGAGTATAAATAATGCATTGATGATCTAGCTCCTTGCTGAATCCGCCTCGTAAACGAGGAATATGTTGACGAATGCGTCGAGTTAAATGAAAAGTTGAAAATTGTAACTCGTACTTAAAAGTTAAGATACCATGTGTGTACAATTTTATAATCAAAACTTTATGATGACAAACCATGTGGTCTTTAAACGGGGTGTATAAAAGATAGATGTGTATGTGTATGTGTGTGTGTGTGTGTGTGTGTGTACCTAAATCGGAACAAAAATATGTAAAGATAACACCATTGAAGGTGTTGAAATTGTATAATGCGGTGACATTGTTTTGATTAAGTTTATGCGACGATCTCGTCGATCTAATACTGAATTACGATTAATTAATACTTTTACACTTGTCCCGGTGAACGTTTCGCGCACACATTTAAATATTCTACGATCAAATACTTAAACGTAGAGCATGCGGATTATATTATAATAATATTATTATGTACCTGAACGACGCCGTCAACAAATTACATTTCCGTATGCGCCGAACAATGCGACGGCTGTTTAATAATAAACATAATAGTAATAATAATACACAATGTTCACAATGTTATTAGTACACGTCATGGGTCTGGGGTGGGCGGAATTCACAAGAGACTCCAGTTATAAAAGCGTTTTAGGATGATTTCCTACTCTACGTAATGTTGCGGATATACGAGATCAACAGTATATATAATATAACAATAAATATAGGTATGGATCCGGTCACAGTGGCGACGCGAAATCTATCTTCTGACAAAACAGTAACATGTTACGAACGTTCATCCCAAGTCCATGGGTTCATGAAGAGCTTATATATTGCGGGTGCTGTGAGTATCAAAACAACACCGACAACAGTGGTTGTGCCCGCACCGTCATTTTACTAATTTCCTTAAGGATATAATCTGCCACTCCTCCCTACTATAGGTTTTGATCAACTGAATAATAGATTTATGGTTACATCATAATTTTGAAGATCAATGCTTGAATTAGGTTACAATATTTTGGATTAATTTGGTGTGACCGTAGCGTTATAAAATATGATTATATATGATTTAATGACACATAATAATTCATTGTCAAGGCATAACAATTATATGTAGAAATAATTCTCAACTGAGTACTCTTAAAGTTAAAGGTGGACAAAATATGGGGACTGATAATTGTGGAGTGAGCCTGGGGTCATATTGATGCCATCACTGGCTACTTTTGCCGATTTGGTCTTTGCACCTCGCATTTGGTTTTCGCGTCGTATTCATACTCTCGATATTGTATTCAATATTTACTAGGACTCAGAATTTAATGTTTATTTTTTTTTTTTTTTTTTATATATATAAATTATGTAAAATATAAGAAAGCAAAAAAAAAAAAATAAGTTATATTAAAAATAATTTTTTTGTTGCTTTTTTGGCTTTTTTTTATGTAAATGCTTTTTTATTGGTTTTTGCAAATTTTCCAGTTATAGAATTTGAACATGATTTTCGTGCTAAAAAAAATTTAATATTAGGTACAGTTCTCAATCTTTCGTGTTCAACACAAAATACGGACTATGAATATAGGATTATTTTTTGTTTTCGTTTATCGATTTAATATATTATACGTTCGGTTAATTATGGTGTCGTCGTTGTTAATAAATATCGACCTACGTTTAGAACATCAACAATTTCAGCAATTAAAAATTTTGGGTAGATTAAATAGTATTCTTTCAAAAAACATGGGCTGTATAAAGTTAACATACTGTGTGGTGTTTCATTAAATATTGATAATCATGGGTTTTACTTAAACAAAACAGCTTGTATGAAGTTTGCACCAATCACTTCAGTGAATGTAGAGTGTTTGTTTTTGATGTATATAAACAGTTTGTCTGATAATAGGGTCAACTGAAAATCAAACTATTTATATACATGGTATTTCATTTATAATTTAAAATAATATTTCAATATTTTTTATTAATCATTTGTCTTATTAATTTTAGGTCATGCTCCTTTTTTTTTTTTTGCTTTTTATAAAAATAAATATGCTTTTTTCAAACACTTTTATATTATTTTGTAATCTAAGCCCTATTTATAATTTATTAATTATTTCACGAAGTAAGTAGAATGACCACAAACCAGAATAACAATTTTAAGGCTTAATATTTTTCGTCTACGAGCACTATAGAAATATCTAATTGGGATTCTATGCCGAGTTAGATCAATGCGGCCAAATCTCAACTCAACCCAAACGAATTTGATCTCTTATGCACTGCAGTATAAAATATTATACAAATAATGTATAATTCAATCCGAGAACATTTGTAATTTACAACGAACATTTTGTTCATCCGTTACGGGCAGTGAGGCAGTAACAGCTTAAAAGAAAAAAAGAAAAAAACAGAAGTTCGTATCGAACCGGCACTGGATACGGTGGATGCACTTACGGTGTCATACACTTTGCGAATCAGAGCGAGTTTTCAGTAAATATGAATACATTATATTGATGTAAATTAAAAACTTCCAGAAACATTTGAAATGAAATCGTCTTGCACGGTGCGGTGGCGGCGGTGGCGGCGGTGGCGAGCGGAGACGAGACCAGGACACGTGGTTGCGTTATGCGATGAACACGTTTCGGTCCGCATACCTACCGATGGGGTTGCCATTGGATGAGTGATGAAGGGGTGTTGCGACTGGTGGTCGAACCGAGAGACACCGGGCCGCCGTGCGCGACGCGTAAACGATGTGAACTATATCTACTACCGACGCTGCTTCCATGTCTTGTTCCACGAGATGACCGCGTCGTACCTGTGCTCGTTGAACACGGACACGATGCACCACGGCGGCGAATTGATCATCGACATGGTCTGGTCTCGGTTCGCGCCCCGTCCCAGTGCGAACACCTGCCGGCTGAGCACCGTACGGTCCCAGGTCACCGGTCGCTGTCGGCCCCGCATCTGGAGCCAGCCGTTCTTGTTGATCGACTTCACGCGGAACACTATGTCCGGCGTCAACGGCGACTGGTGCGGCGGCGTGGACGGGTCCGCCACTTTCATCAGCGACACCTGGGTGATGTCCTCTGTGGGCTTGGCGATGGCCAGCCAGTACAGCTGGTTGTCGTCCCGGATGTTCCTGATCAGGTACATGCGGCGCGTGGGTCCCCTCAGCCCGAACGTCAGGTCCGGCATCATGAACCGGTTTTCCTGCCATCAGAAAAGCCGCGAGTATGACGGTCGGCGCCCATTTCCCCGTCCCAGTTTCACCCCGACGCGGACAAAAAGGCCGTAGTTAATGCGTTGGCTGCTATCACAATGATATATCCGAATGATATCCGAGGGACGTGCGTAACATCATTAACATGCCGCCTAAGTGACGCGGACAATTTCGGTACCTGTTTTGCCCATAAAGCCCTATATTTTTTTCCCCAACGAAAACGTTATACACGTTAATACTTTTCAATCTCGTCGCAAGATTTTTCACGCACCAAGAGTCTAACAGCAATAACACCGAGAAGCAACTACGACGAGTCAGTAATTACTATACACAGATAATTGATGGCTGACATATTTGTACCGGTAACGGTGGGATCGAAGAGCATGTATGTGAACGGATGAAGCTGTTAAACGATGTCTTGATAGCGAGCGTAGAACCGAAATAATAAATATTGAATCGAATATTTTGAACGTGCACAGCATACATTCAACGTTATTCGATTGCACGATTCGGGAGTGGAGAACTTGTTGGTCTTCTGCTACAGGTGCGTCGAAAATAGGCGGTAACCGAAACTTGTTCACATTACGATAGTAGTCACGGCAAGGAGTGGGCGCTAAAACGGTATAGTAGTCTATGGATGGTCGGACATTTGTGGACGGGCGAGCGCAACTGTCGAATAAGATTCCAGTCGCTGATGAATGGTGGAAAGAGCTACTGGATGATTGTAAAAAAAAAAAAAAAAACGATTTGAACCGATTCAGTCGGTTCGGCTCGGTAAATAATCGTTTTATCAAACGGTTGGTAACATGTTCGGTCGCTAAAACCGGTGGTTGTACTCGACTGAACTGCCAACGCATTACACTGCCCGGGACCCGTGCTTGAGGCGAATACGGACGTGAATATGTGCACGTTTATTTACCAAGACGTCGTAAGCGGAGAACTCGTGCTTGGACGACACGTGCCTAAACGTGTCAGAGTACGCGCCCGTCCAACGGCACCAGGCCACCATGCACCGGACGTGCGGAGCGTACGAGCATATAGACTCGTGGTCGGCGACGCACGACACGTACATGAGCGTCAGGCATCCGCGGGACCGGTACGCGCACGCCACCCGGGTGTTGTGCATCACTTCGATCAGCTTGCGTACGGCCGGCGGCGGCTGCGCGTTCGGGTGCCGACGGTTGCGCGTGGACGTCGGCGGCGACACGGGCCGCGTGAGCTGCGACCGGCACAATGGGCACAGCGGCGGCGACGTCGGGCGCATGCGCGCGATCGTGTACGAGCACGCGTTGCACGTGGTGTGCCCGTTCAGGCAGCACGTCGTTATATACGTGGACATCTCCAGGCACACGGGACACTGAAGCGCGTTCCGCACCGAGTCCGACACCGACTGGATGTCGTCCGCGCGGCCGTCGCAACCGTCGTCCGACGGCGGCGGCAGTGGCTGCGACGACGGAGACGACGACGACGACGACGACGATGACGCGGCGGCGACATCGTCCGCGGCGCTCTGGCATTCCTGCAGCCGGTTCCGCGCGGTATGCCGGCCCGACGATTTGTCGACACTGTTGGACGGCGATGGCAAACGGTCGCTAGTTGCATTCTCCATGATGATCGATTTCGCGTTTACGTAATTTTCACCCGTACGAATTCCTCTTCCGTCACCGATCGCTCAACGATCACGAAAAACAGACGCTTATCTTGTACCGAACTGCTTACCGATTAGCACGTAACGAACGGGTTGCGAGCAGCTAGTGACAGCGCGTTAAAAGCACGATTGTAAAACAACGACCGGCATTCGTGCGGCAAACAAACGTAGACAACGGACATACGTTGCTAGGCACCGCCGGTATACCAGTTGCCGGTTGAGAACGATTTGGGTGTGCATTTGTCTAGCGGAACACGTGATTTTCGACCACCGCCGTGTCGCTGTCCGTGGCTCGTGCGAGTGCGCCACGGGGTATATTTCTATTGAACTAGACACGGAATCGGCAGTTCACATTGAAACACGTGTAACGTAAACGTTGAAGCCATTTAAAAAATAAAAAATTTCGCGTTTCACAATTATTTACACTCGATTATTTCCAATTACAACTATCAACGCGAGTGGTGTATTATATATGACGGCAGTCACTACAATTTCCCGATCCCGGCGCGGCAGTCGAGGGCTCGTCGTCAAATGAAATGTACTTTTCCAACGAGCAGTACAACGATGATTTTCGATTTGAGTGCATCCGCAATGTTATCACATAATAATATCCCGACTGTCGACAAGTTATAAGTAGGAATCCGTAGGAATGTGTACACGGCGTTTTAAGTCGCATTTCGACTAGTTTTACGTCACACATTTATCGTGTCGATGTTGCCAAGTAGTATGATCATCCAACACGACTAACACAAAAAGGGAATGTTAGTTATTAACGGTTTTAATACGAGATTTCTTAAAGCGTTGAAAGATTATGTGTAACGGTCGTACCGCGTAAAGAAATTAATAATGAATGGAAAGACAATTTATGACCGTCATTTAAATCATGACCATAAAAAAGACTCTGGAGGAAATACGGTAAGACAAGTAATGAAAAACTCCGAAAAATAAAAACGCGAGAAGAACCTGGTGTACGTTCGCTAGAATTAATCGGACTACCCTCCGAACACGTGAACAGAATTGAGCGGAAAAAGTGAACGAACCGTTTTAATTAAAATTAACTAACTTTCATATTAAAAAAAAAAAAACACTACTGACGCGGACCCGTGCGGCACCCGTTATCGAAACGGCTGTCGCCGACCGCGTCTTTATATCACTCGTCAACCACGGCACGCAACATCGTCATGACACCCCGTCTCGCATCAATCACTGGATAGGGGACGAGAGCGGTCGCGACGACGTCCGGCATTTGAACCGGTCCGTTTTTCCGACACGGCGGAACGAACACGATCCGTGCGTTCGCCGTCAGTGCGCTTCATCTTTATTTTTCTTTGTTTTCCTCGTTGTGACCAACATTATTATAATTATTATCATTGTTGTAAATCATATATACATGTATTTGCAATCAATACACGTTCGACTTATTTTTATTTAATTCGTGCGTGGAGTTATTTTTTATTCATTTATTGTGCTCACCACCTGACGTGTGCGACAGCCACCCCGCGTACCGCGTCACTACACTACTCTACAGTACACAGATATCACTTCAGGACGAGTTCAGAGTCCCGCAGCTGATAATGGGACCAGAGAGTTGAACAATGACGGCCCGAACGACAGGCCGAGTTGACGTACACGCACATGTTGGGGATGGTACTCGCGCTAATACGTTAACAATATGTCCACTGATGTTGTGCGCGTGATGATTGTTCGTTGACTACGTGCTCTTCCGCTATCGTGCAAAATATATTACACTCTATATTCAAGAAGCATGCAGCAGCCGTAACAGGGCCGCAGGCGAACTGTGTGTTGGTGTGCCGCAGCGTGTTTCGGGGTAGAAACAACCGAAGGGGTGCCAAAACGGATTAACCGACAGACGCACGTCGTTCTGTATTGCAAACGTTTGTGCGTCCGCCGCGTTAAATAATACGTTTTGCCGCATCTACAAGCACTACGACGACGACGTGTCGTTTTCATCCCTCTCGTTTTAATCAAACCTCTTCCTTCCCCTTCACGCTCTCCTTCTATTCCTGTCTGTCTGTCTGTTTGTCTGTCTTTATCTCCCTTATTCTCTCTCTCTCTCTCTCTCTCTCTCTCTCTCTCTCTATGTCTGTCTGTCTTTCTTCCTCCCCCTTTTTCATTGTTTTCCAGTTATTTTTCTCCGAGTTCTCTTTTTCCGACCACGTCCAGTCGGGGGCTGGAAATTTATTCGTGTACGGCGCTGTAGTCATCCGCACCGTCCTCGAAACGCGTACGCAACAACATTGATTCCTGCGCCGCGCCCCTTGCGATGTACCTATTTGCATTTCTCAGTACCCACCCTACCGACATTGCCACCCCTCCGTCGCCGCTACGGTGAGCGCGTCGTGTTCCGACTGTCCGACACCTCTAGACGTATGCAACCGCGGTCAGACCTTCACGTACAATGCGCGCGGCAAGGTTGGTCTGCGAATGCGTGACGCGCACGGAATGGTGCTGTACACGTGCCTTATCAGTTCGGTTATTATTCGCGACCGGAACTATCCGCAGCGTACAATATCGTTATAATTGCACGGACTACGTGTGTTCGCGCGCATTGTCCGTATCAAACGGTGGGAGGGGGGGGGGGTCTCAATATTATTTTATTTGCTTATTTTTTTTATGCATTATTTTTTTTTTTTGTTGATTTTACTTTATACTCGAATACAAGTACTATACCCCGAGACGTGCCATTTTACTCTGTCTCGTACCAGTGTGCCGTGAATAATTTAAAAAAAACAAAAAATAAATAAAATAATAATATAAATGAAAAAAAAAAAAAACCAACAGAATACTTACAACGATATTATAACGTCCACAGGACTGCCTGGCGTCGTAATTTATGATCCGCAAACTTATAGTCATTATTCTATTACCGAATTATTTAAAAAAAAAATATTACGCTCTTGCAACACGTTGTGCTTTTCTATCTGTTATGAGAGTACAACACGAAAGCAACGGAATCGAATTCGAAAGAAAAAACCTCTTGACTATTACGTTGCATTTTTATATTTAAATTTCTGCTTGAAAGTGTTTTATGCGATTTAGCGATGATCTAATCGAAAAAAGCTCTGAAGTGTGTACGTCTTTTTAATGTACTGTTGAATATCCGCGGGCTACGTCGTCCTAGTGCCCTGTTCATATTATCACGTATTTCCATGATTTCATGAGATTTTTTTAAAAGTCTAGATTCTGATACACGAGATTCATCGTAATTCAATTTTTGAATTTGAAAAAAAAAAATTATTACAGATTTGAATATTTTGTAATATTTGCTTATATTTAAATGCTTTATAATTATTACGATTTCTGGCCCTGTTCATAATTTATACATTATTTTTGATTGTCCTTTTCTTTTTCTGGCTTAAAGATTTAAGATAAAATAAAAATTCAAAATAATGATGAACAAATGAAACGTAATATTTTCAAATGGAAACGTATAGAAATATAATATGTAGTAATAAGTAATAGCTACGTGTCACTTAATAGCAAAAATCATAATCGATTCCGAATATACGGTTCAATTGATTTCAACTGTATTCACAAATAACTTATTCTATCGTTGAAAAATATTAAAATGCATTTATTATACAATTGATATCACTATTCCCTAATTTTTATGGGCATTTGAAAATACAGTTTGAAAACATTATATGTAAAACTCTATACCCAAAAGCGATTTAAAGTTTTTAAAAATTGCATTATACTCGCAGAAGAACAGTACCATAACGCAACAATCTAAAAGCCCATATTATTCACCTTTACAGATAAATAACAAAATGCAAAAAAAATCTGAAAGAATTTTATTTATATTTACAATTGATATTATACCTATAGTTACTATTTTTATTTTTATTTTATCTTAAGGCTTAAGGTTCAAGATTCTGTCAAACAGAATACGTTATTAACGTCGCGATAAAACCGTCGCGTTTAAGATACTGTTAAGGCTAGTTAAGGCTTCAACAACAAAGGTTATTAACCTGCATAGAATACAAAATGAGGGGTTGCAAGGGCAAAAACACACTGTTTAAAGTTATTTAAATTTTTTTACTAAAGTTTATATTATTAAAGAATTGGTAAATTGCTTCAGTGTTTTTTTCGTTGAGTGATTGCTTAAAAAAGGTTGTTTAAGTTGGTGTTGAAGATTCCTTGTATTTTCCGGCGTATTTTGGGCACTTGGTGACAATGTGATCGATTTAGAGGGTTTCCTTGCAAGTTATTATTTATCATTCTTTTTAGCTAGGGTTATCGAAAGTTTAATTATCGCGTACAAGCGACGTATGTGATTTTTGTATTTTAAGATATTAGCCAAAGGCTTAGGTGTTTAAAGTCAGTTAATTGTAAAATAGTTTTTCTTTGCCATAGTTACCTATATTACCTATACCCATGCTACACATTATTTTAACACGTAAATTATTTTAGATCTTATTTTTACACTTATTTCGCACATATTATAATTAAAAAATTATTTCAATAACATTTTGTTCTAATACCTTGTCTGTTAAATAAAAATAACGTAACAATATTCGTGAAACCACGAAGCCATTGAAATTATATGATATGTCACACTTCACACATCCGACTGCAGTTACTAAGATACAAGCCAAACGAATTATACGTACCTGACACTATATACATCTTGTACAATGCGTCTAAAGTGATCAATGACAATATTAATAATTACTATAATCGGAATAAAAATAACAACGCAACTTGTGGTATTTCTAAAAGGGAAATGATAATCATGACCTTCAGAAGTGTTTTATAAATGTACGACTAAATATAATTTACGCATTGTTGACAGCTATTCTTTAGCATCAATTTTATCACTCGTGAACCAAAACTACATTCGATCGTCTATTTTTACGTTTATTATGTCATATTATATTTGAAATGAAGATGAATTATGACATGATTACGTACAACAATCACAGAATTACATATTCATTGAATAGCGAATCGTCAAAATTATTTATGTGTAGTTGCGACAACCACAAACTACACATAACTTTTCGTTTAAATTAAAACTGCTATTAATTTAAAATCCATCGGTAAACGTTGTAATGCGGAACACGGAGACACAACGATGATTTAAAATCATATTATGGTCGCAATGAAATCGTGCGTCATTGACGATGGGCCGTAAACAGATAACGAGATAAAAATGTCGTCTGCAAGGACGTGATTGGATTTTCACCTTTGCGAGATAACGATTTACTACTGCGAACGTTCAATTATTATTGTCTTGCTGCTAACATTTTTTCGAAATTGAATTTAATACAATTGTTGATGTCTATCGCAATGCATATAATGATGATTATCATTAAAATAGCAAAGCGAGCTCGACTGGAAGTCGTATGCAACTAAAGAGTAATCGTATGGGAACGGGTACGAAAATTATGTTTTTATCGGATTTTGCGGTGCTGCAGCAGAAAGACGTTGCCTTTCATACGCTTAGTATTTTATTTATTTATTTATTTATTTATTCATATTTATTTTGATAATGAAATGTACACGACGAACGCGTTTTGGTAACAATGTTATCCCGTCGGAACGCAGCTTTTGCTGCTACCGTCGCCCCGAACGAGGATAGTTCAATTGTAAGCGCCCGCTACGAAGCGAATCGGTGTACTTACTTTTTGACTTGGCGGGGGCACATTTGGCGAACACCGGGACTTTCGGCATCCACCCGTCGGATAACGGGTTGTCCTCGTTGTCGATTTGAGTCTTGTTCGCCTGTCTGATCAGCGGTCTCCTGGACAACGCGTCCGACACCGAGCCGTTCACTGTGCCCACGTCACCACCATCGTCCACGGTCATCCACTTCGGCGAGTACTGAGGTTTCCCGGCCGAAGACGACGCCACGGCGTCGAAGATCTTTTTGGGCCCCGCGGCCGTGTCGGTTTTCTTTTCCATCGCCAGTATAACGGGAAGCGGTATCAGCGGCTTCTGTTCCAGATCGCCCTGTCCTGGTTCCTGTTGCTGTCCTCCGTGCTGTTCTCCACCTAGTTCTCCTTGCCCGAGTTGCTGCTGCTGTTCTTCCGGCTGCTGCTGCAGCTGTCTCGGTTCCGAATCCAACATCTCGCGCACGCCCTCGGGTATGAGGTTTGAATCCGCGTCGGCGCCGGGTGCTTGTTGCCCGGGGGCTGCGACCGCGGCCGTGGACGCCAAGATGGCTATGGAACCCGTCTCCGCGGCCAAGTGTCGCACTGCGGTGGCTTCCACGTAGTGCACCGAACCGGTTTCTGCGTCCTTATCGGCCGTCGGCGGCGGTTGGTGCGGTTGCGGTTTCGGGTCGGCCGTGGTGCCCAAGATCGCTATGGATCCGGTGTCAGCGGCCAGCGTCCTCACAGCCGTAGCTTCCACGTAGCGCACCTCCAGCTGAGGCTGCGACGTGGAACAGGCGACTGGTGTGACCGTGGCCGACGGTGACCAAGTGTGCTGTTTCTCGGACAGCGAATGGTGGCTGGCCGGTGACCCGTCCACTGATTTGCATTTGGCTGTCGTGCCCAGTATGGCCACCGAGCCCGTGTTAGCCGCCAGTGTGCGCACGGCCGTGGCCTCCACGTAGTGCACCGAATGATCGTCACCACCGTCCTCCAGCGCGTGTCTCTCGAAATCGTCGCATCTGCTGGTGACCTCGGCGGCATCATCGTCGTCGTTTGCGGATTTCGACTTCTTCGGTTGTCGCGTCACCACGACCGTTTCGAACGTGGGCGGCACGAACTCCTTCTCCGGAGACGGTGACCGTGACTTTGACGCTGAA
The DNA here is from genome assembly GCA_034509805.1 of Sipha maydis. Taxonomy (NCBI): domain Eukaryota; kingdom Metazoa; phylum Arthropoda; class Insecta; order Hemiptera; family Aphididae; genus Sipha; species Sipha maydis. The sequence continues at coordinate 52,011 of JASXSY010000581.1, forward strand.
ACATCAAAAGGAACTCGTTACGGACTTCGTAAGTAACAGACAGACGGAGCGAATAATCACGAATGATATACGAGGGATGGAGGCGAGTGAAAATTGTGGTTGTGTTGGACGGTGTTCGATGGACCAGTATGGTTTCGCGTTTTTCCGCCGGAAAATATTATAGTGTTATACCATTATGTAGGAGCCAATCGCTCGGTTCGATAAGCTATAATATTTTATTAACGAAAAATTGAATACAAATTTAGAAAAAAAAATTAGTTACGCTTTCTTCAAGGCTATATCAGTGTTTGCTCCATACTGAAAGGACACGACCCCTAGGGAAATGTGAACACATTCCTGGGAAGTGGACGTAAGCAGTGATCAAGGAAGCTATAAACTATTATCAATAATAAAGGTAAGGAGATATTAGTCATAATGTACGGTATATTTGAAATTATATAATAAAAATAATAGATCACCGATTTTTTTTTTTTTTAATATACGAAGGCGGGCGTTAGATTTTTAAAGATCTAAAAATATTAGGATCCACTGATTTATAGATTATATTTTGATATAACCAGTAATTTGATATTTCAGTGTACGTGGTATTCTGTCGGTAAATTTAGAAAATCATATCTCCTGAAATTACTAATGTTGATTTATTTTTGTTTTAAAATAAATGATCTTAAGTTATTCGTAAATAAATACTGAACTCAATGGTGTAAGACTAGTGCCTGGAATTAATAACAACCGTGATTCTAATAGGTATATTACCGTAGTGTTGTTTTTTTTTTTTTTTAATTTTCCCCTTCGTTTTTACAGAGTTACGGCTACCGATAAAATTTAAAATGGTTTTTCTATTTACGTAGTTCCCGTGTAAAGTTATTGATTACAAAACATAGCATAAAATGTTTTATATACTACTACCGTATATGGTAAACTTTCACGAGAAAGCGTAAGGGAGTAAAAATCGAATAGTGAAACCCATGCACGAATATTGCACCGAGTACGAAAAAAAAAGTAAACGCGTAAAAAAAATAAATGCGACCGTCCCAGCATTAATCCCAAGTATGTCGCACCGTACTTGTCAGCCGTTGCGTAACGTATCGGCAGACAGCCAACATATGGAATCATAATTTAGACTCGGAAGTTATTGCACTAAAAAGTATTAAAATTCATTGCATTATTGCAGTAAAAAATATCCAAAATCATACTAAAAAGATTGCATTATTTTTGTAAAAATATCAAAAGCTGCACTTAAAAATGCTATAACATTTTTTATTTAACAAAATATGTAATTAAAAAAAAAAAAAAATGTACTGGTATTTTTTATTAAGACTATCATATTGTAAATATGTGTTCCTTTACAAAATATTTCAAAATAAAAATTTATATTATTAATGGAATAGAGGTTTTATTTGGGTTTTCCAGGAGCATATAAACAAAATGGTCAACATTTGAAAATCGTTTTTTTTATTTAAACAATTTTTATTGGTGTTCTTAATACACGCTGTGTGTCTACCTTAAGAATGATTTCATTGCACGATAAATTATTTCTTTAAGTTTTCAAACTAGAAAGTTCTTCGGTTATCTTTATATACGAAAAAAAATCAAATCATGTGAAACATATTTAAAAGTAATTGGCATTTTATTATAAACTAGAAAAATCAATAAAATTGCAATCAAATCGAAAAAATGACAAAAATCGTATAAAGATGCGCATAAATATTTTTAAATATTAATTCGTAATTGCACGGAAATTATTTATAATCTACTCAACAATAAATCCAATCAATGGAAAAGATGTTGCAACAACCTCCGATGCTTGATCATAACCTTCGTGTACACCCATTGTGTATAACCATTACGAATTATAATGTTACGGTACGGTTAAAACGCGAAATTTATTCGTCTGTCGTTCGCGTGCCATCGATATCTGATATATTGACGCAAATCGGAACGAGGTATTGTTTAAACGTTTCGACTGTAATATAATATGATATATGCATGTACACATCGTTTATTACGATTGCTGCACAACAGCACTGTTAAAACCGATTGCTCGTAGCGAAACGAACCGCAGTCACAATATTTGTGATATTATCAGTAGTAGTAGTAGTATTGCTCTTGATGATACGCGATAGTCAAAACAGTATGTGCATTTACACCAGCCAGTTGGTCAAAGCATGTTTTCTTTTTTTTTATTCATTGAACAGCGCAGCCGGATGAGACTGTACACGATAATTACTCCGCGGGACGTGTTTTATTCTGTAATTCTTACACGGCGAACACGGTTAATGGATGCCAAGGGGATGTGCTAATTTCAATAATGTAAACGCAGAAGTTTATCTGGAACTTTTACGCAATAAAACTTTAAGAGAAATCGCTCCATGCCGGTGAACGTATTGGACGCCCTGACATTGTTTTATGCTCACTGATACTTAAAACATGTGCCGTCGCAGTGCGTTCGTGGTGATACAATGGATCGTTTTCGTAGTTTTCCTCGCACACTGACGTTTTAAAAATCCGTCTATTCGACCTACCGAAACGTTTCGATAAGATCATAATACTAAACACTAGAATGATATAAGACAATGTGCGTTTCGCAAAATATTGACATTTTTATTTTCGTTTAAAACAATAACGTTTTTTACGCTACGTTAAACTGTTTGATGTTACAAAATAAATATGTATCAGAGAATATTTAAAAATTATGTTTGAAAAATTGTCCACGCATACGTGTAATTTTATAGAATTAATTGTCATTCAATCAGCCCACCATTATTAAATTATTTTGGACAAATCTCATTCAACTGATTAAATCGTTTGGTATACGCATTCAATACAATGTTGGTCAATTATTTTTCTGGACTTTAAATGTAATAGAAGAAGTGTTCTACTGTAGGTACTGTAAAAAATCCCGTCTTAAAGAAATAGTATTTCATCGAAAACGATAATTTATCAACTAGCGATGAAAATGTACTGTAGATTAAAATTGTTTGATATTTTAAATTCTTATTAATTATATTATATTACATTATATTAATGTCTTTATTGATTTTAATATCAAACAACCCTCGTTGTATATTGTCATAATCATAAATAACAAATATTGAGTACAATAATTTAATTTGACACTCTCACAAAAAATAAAAATAAAAATGTTACATATAAAAATTTACCTTATTATTTATATATCATATTGTATATATTAATATTGGATAATATTATTACAAAATGTTAAAATATAATGTATCAGGCATTTATAGAATCTGTATATAAACACATCACAGGTTATTATAACAAACAATAACAATAGTCATTTACGAATTAAATATTATATTGTCTATCAGTCGAATTTAAACAGATATAAACATTAAATAAACAATTTAATTTACGTATTGAGTATCATTTATTACTTTTTCCGTTGTTTTAATAAGTTTTAGTTTTTAACTTATAGGTACACAGCAAATGTTTAATTATGATTAGTTTAATGTATTAAATATTGTAATATTTAATATTGTAGTATATATAACAATTATGTTAGTATATAATTCTATGAATAATACCAATTTTTTAGTAATTGATACTGAAAAATATGAAAAAAATAAGAGGTCTTGCTATTATTTGAAATAATACTTTATATATAATGTATATACTGTTATATATAATGTAATACTAACAATAACAATAAATAATAATCCCCATAATCAAAAAAAAAAAAAAAAATTTGGATCGTAAAATATTTATATAAGTAATACTTAGTTATATTTATTAAAACCTCATATTATTAAATCTGATACGAAATTAGGAGTAAAAATCTTATATTATTGTTTACTTTTTTAGCTAAAACGTTTTATCACAAATTCTTCAGTTTCAGAGTTTAAGATGCTATACTTCATTCTTGCTTTTACAATAAACCCTGACGCATATTCCAAAAACAGAAATATTAAGCAGTTCTAAACAAATGATGGAAGCTAACACATTATGTTTAATTAGCTATTCAGCTTCACTAAAAGTAAATTCAAAACTACGCATTATGGTGACAGTATTATTTATACTTATTTCCATGTAAATAATGAGAATTATGATGAAGATCTCAGAGAAAACAGATTAATAAATAATTATAAATACGCAGAAATTCACTTAAAATATATTTAAACAAATTATGAGAAATTAATGAAAGTTAATTAAATTTATTACGTTCTTATCGTATATACATGATGTTCGTAATTTACTAAATTAACTTTATATTAATAGAATAAAGCTTTTAGCAAGTATTTTAAGCATATACTTTTTAAAAATACATTATTGTTTTTGACACAAATAATATCATATCATTCTCAAAAACTCACAGAATTCATGTGGTTTTCATTTGGTACTTGGTTTTGAAAATACTGGGTATATTTATTCTAAAGCTTTGGTTATAAAATGTAACGAGTGACAAAATTCATTTTGAGTGTCATGGTTTTAAACATAAAAGTTTTAAAGAATAATTTTCTAAGTTTTGGGATTTTTATTAAGATTCGCTTGGTTTGTTGCTAAGGATATTTTATATTTTTAAAAGCTTTCAGTTATTAGGCTTTAGCTCAGAATATAAGTTTTATAATTTAAAAATAACAATTTACAAAACCATAATATATACATATAACCTGTATATATATATATATATATACAATATGTTTTTTTTTTTTTTTGTAGCGATAACCATTAATCAGTATTCTTCATTTTCCTACTATATAATTCATAAGAACTCTTATTCTATAGTACGATTATCCACTAAAGTCAAATGTTAAATTACATTTTAGTTTAATGTGTGTTGAAAAATTTCAAATGTATAATTCAAAATATTTAAGCACATAAATTGTTATTTATTTTTTTGTCGTACAGAATTGTAGTATAGATATCGTGGAATATTTCAACCGGATATATTAATATATATATATATATATTTATAATATTTCAAGGGATATCACATTAGGGTGATTTTTTTTTTCTTAATAAATCTTCTTAAAATGTTATAAACATATAGTATAAGATTCAAATAATAAAAAATGAAATATTATATCAATTTAATAATGGACGAAAACAATAATGAAGCGAATGTTCGTAACAATGATTTTTAAAAATATTTTAGTTAGGTAGAGAAAGAAAAAAAAATTGAATATTTTATTTAATCAATATTTATTGCTTGTCCTCGTAATAGCATAATAATACCGTGGTTTGTGAAAACGATCGTGCTATCCCGAAATACCCGCATTTTCTCATCGCCGTTCCTAGTATTGTACTCGGTTTTGAATCGAACCCGTACATTTTATCGTAATGCACGGACCCCGGGCACAGGGTGGACGCTCATCGCGCGGTGTCCGCGTGTCGGGGGTGATCCAGGCAGATCGACGAGTTTGATGATCACATTTATAACATGATCGAAGGCCGAGAGCCCCGTAGAAAACCGAACGGTCGATGAGGACGTTTAGCCCTCGCGGTCTTGGCCACTTGCCCAGTGACCGTTGTACATTCGACCACCGTGGATGCCAAATTATTTGACCACCGGCTCCTCCGGCGCGGTCCGTGGTACGTCATCACAGACAACGGTTTATTGTTAGCACCGTTTCGGCCGACGACCAACGACGAGACCGTTTGTCCGTTCCTACGATTTTTTCTATTTCGCTGGTCTTTTATGTCACGTCCTCGAGCCGTCACGCGAGCACTCGATATCGGTTGAAAATCTCTTTGAAGACCCCGGATTATACATATTAATAATATGTAACTACATATATATATATATATATATATATATATAAAATAAATATCGAAATCGGTAACAAAATATCGATGCAACGTGAATATCGTTGTCTAGTAACATTATCGTTATTTATATCGGTGCGATGTTTATTATGTATTATAATGTAAATTAAACGTATGCACATATACAAAGGGCCAAACAGTGTTTTCAAATGAAAATATGCCGGTCAAAAAGGTTAGTTTAAAATGTCAAAATTTAGTTTTTCTAATCATGCTATCCAGTATATTCATAAGTATATGAGGACTTATTATGTGTATTTTTGAAACCAAAATATTGATTTTACTCAATAACAAAATATACAATGAAATTCATATAATCTTTGTTATTTAATAGATCACATTAGCATACTTTTTGTTATTTTTTTAAATTAAGTTTATATAATTTATTTTTGTAAGTCATAATTAATATTATAACATAATTGGTATCTAATGATTTTATTATAAATAAATGTATTAATACATGTGCGATGTCTGTTAAAAAATCATTATTATGACTATTACCAATATTATAACTTAATCGTTAACTAAAAAAAATAAACTTATCATTTAAATTGTGGTTCCTTTAATACTCCGGATATGCAGTACATTTTTCAGCAATCGCATTTTTATGGGTCGAAACCATTTTGGTGTGGATGTATTAATTTTTGTTAACTTTTGATTACCTGGGAAATATTTTATTTTGTTCAGCATGTTAATTTTAATAATTGCCGATTTTTTGTAAATATTAATTAATATAAACATATTAATGGAATAAAAAAATTTGCAATGAGTGTAATTAATAGTGTAATTCAACTTAAAATTGTTGACATCATCAAAATAGCTCTAATTTAAAATAGTAAAATGTCCTTTAAACAATGCCGAGGAATTTAGTCAGTGACATTTAATATTTAATGGAAAGTTTATAATCATTTTCACTCCACCTGTAAATGGTGTTCAAAATAAATAATAAAATATGTAATTTTCTGTCTAGTTATCTTAGTAGCGTAACGAAAGAATTATTCTAGAGCAATCGCTTCTTCAAAATGCTGCGATGAACCGATGGATACTGCTATACTGGACTCAATAATAATATATTCAATATTACAATTTGTAACACTACATCTTCAAAGTCTTTAACTAATTCATTAAGTGCAAATGATGAAAATCTGTACAAGTATTGAAATATTTTTAAATATTAAATTGTATGTTATATCAATTTATATATGTTCCCAGTGAAGGTGGGATACGATTTGTACATTTTTGCTTTTCGTCAAAAGTTTGTTCAACTCACCAATAAGTTATTTTATATATCTATATCCCGGGTACACATATTTAGTAATAATAATATAAAGTCGTATATTATAGATTTTTCCCTGACCAGATGTTTTGCAGTGGAAACATGGAAACATATGGACAATATAACAATATAACCATATAACAATATGGAAACATCACCACAGCGCACAACTGAACATTTTCAGCTACGGTAATCGAACGTTATAAGCACTGACCATATTTGATACATTCAGTTGAGCCATTTTTATTATATATTTAATGCAAGGATAAATAAGAAAATTGCTCTGGACTCACCGATAAAAGGCAAAAGCAATTAGTTTGTATACCTACGTACTTCTTATAGTTAACAAAAAACAGAATCATTATGATTAACAAAAACGGGATAAAAAAGTTTTGATGAAAATAAAACTCATTTTTTATTGAAATCCAATAATTTGTAGTTTTATCAGGTTAAGGATAGACATAAAATTCGAAAATCTGAATTTGGCCATCATCCGAATATTCAAATTCAGATTTTAATCAAATTCTTATCAGAATTTTATGAAATATCCACATTATCCAGAATTATGGATTTTCTTCTTATGTGTATTATAATTATTTTTAATTTCATGTAAAATAAGTTATTTTATTTTATTGTAATTAAAATTTAACAATACATTAGTATTATGTTTTATGAATTACCTACTGTATATTTATCATGATTTTAACAGTTTTCATAATTTATTATAAGTTTCCTAAATAAGTTATTAAATTATTGAATTGATTTTATAACTATGACTTACGGTGATATCATGTCTGAATACCAAATTGACTTATATTCACCGCATAATCTTAATTAAATTTATGTGAATATAAAAATGAATCATTTAAATGTAAATTTAATTTAATAATCCGGATAATCTAAATAATCCATGAAATTGAGATACGTTCATCACTATTTCTAATACAGTTTTATCGTTTGTCTACCACGATTGATAAAAAATAAAACTTTCTTTAAATACGAAGGCGTTAATTCGATCACAAATTATTTCTGTTGTCTTCTGTTTGTGGTAAAACATTTTTTTCATCAAACTGACACGCGACCTCATCGTTACATTGCGCGTACACGTAAAGCATAATATTATTTAGATATTTAGATCATACGTGGTCGGTGAATATTACTCCAATGGAAACTGCACTGGAACAAGCAGCACTGTTGGACGTGGTCCTACGATCGAGTACCTGCTCGTTCACAAACCATCCCCGGGTCATCCCTCGGTTTTGTCGGCCGAATCGAGCCAGTTTTAATACTGCGCGAAAAGGAAATCTCTAATTATGCCGTCAGACTATTATTATTATTATTATAAGTGCCACGTGTAATCCGACCTCAGCTGTGACTGCACACCAGAAAATTTCCGTTTTAATGTGCAAGATTTCCATGTTTATTTTCATATTTTTTTATTTCTCTTCTTCCCGTATTGTAGAAACTTTAAACGCAACGTCCAAAAAGGTCTTTATATTGGCCTTAGATTTGGCTCACGATATTTTACGCTCTCCGCACTTTGGGGACCACTGAATTCCAACTATTTCCCATGACCGTACAAAAAACAGAACAATACATACAGGATTACGTCTACCACTTCAAAGTCACTTTGGAATCCCGTGGGCCGTCGCAGTGCCGTGAGAATTGGCACGCCGTAACCGGCAACCATTGCAGTTGGCCAAACGTGACGGAACAGCGTTTTAGCGCATAAAGGTTGCGATGCCTACGATGGTGGTGATGAATCCTCGTCCGCCACCCCGTCAAGTCCGTACAACTACTCGTCAACGAACATCGCAGACACGCACGCACATATTGACTCAGACGAATTTTTTTTTTCTTTCGATCATCGCGTTGCTGGCCGAGGCTCTTAACCCGTATTACACCATCATTACACCCGACGATTTATCAAAAACTGAGAGCAAAGTCAAAATTTTCAACAACAAATTTATCAAAAGAAAAAAATATATATATATATAAAATAAAAAAAGTAAAAAACGTAACCTGTTTATTAATACACACAATCCAGTATTAGATATACTCAAAAATTAACGAACTACCATTTATACATAGTTTGATTTTTAGTTGACTCTATTATCAGACAAAATGTTTTTATACATCGAAAACAAACACTATATTTACAGAAGTGATTGGTGCATATTTCATACAAGTTGTCTTGTTTAAAAAAATCCCATGATAATCAACATTTGTTGAAATATTACACAGTATGATGTTAATGTCTTATTATTGTTTCCAGTCCTGGGTTTTTGAAAGAATTCGATTTAATATACCAGAAATTTTTAAATACTGAAATTGTCGATGTTCTAGAAGTACTGACCGTAGGCCGACAACTATAAACAATGACACTACGATTAACTGAACATGTAATATATTAAATAATCAAATCCATAAAAAAGTAATCCCATATTCGTAGTCCTTATATGATGTTGAACACAAAAGATTGAGAATTAAACCTATTGTCATACTAGTATGAAATATGTTTTTACATTTCTTATTAATTGAATTACATTTTTTTTTTTTATTATTATTAAAGCACAATAAACATTTTAAAATCCCATAGCTGGAATACTTGCACAAAAGTAATAAAAAAAAAATATTTAAAATAGGCGTTTAAAATATTTAAAAAGTATTTACATGAAAGAAAACCGAAAAAACAACAAAAAAATTGGTTTATTTAGAATCAGAAACGTGAAAAGAAATTTAAATATAAAAATTAAATTTCTATCTTATATATAAAAAAAGAAGCATATGCATTAAAATTCGAGCTATATTCAAAATTCATGGTTTAGCATCTTAGTTCAAGATCAGATTAACGGCTAAATAAGGGGTAAATTGCAATATACATTTAAAACTAAAAGATACAATTTAAATTACCATGTTTTCGATCTTTACATATATAACATTTATAATTATTAAACAAACATCTATAGTAAAATTGCAGTTTTATATCTCTATATATACACATGACAAAGAGTATCGTATATTATATTTTATTGTTATTTATCATAATTATAAGCGTATGTTTAAAGAATGTAATTTACAGCTCAATTATTCATCTCTGTTCAATAATTATCATGAAATATTGTTATAACGTTGATTAAGACAATTCGCGTTATTAATAGTTTACGTTACCGAAATCTTATTGAGATGTATTCCAACACACAAGTTCTGCCTAGATGTAGGTCAAAATAATAAACACAAGTATTTTTAATGATGTTAATTATTTTCTGCTTTACCATTTGTTACGACCCTGAAAGAAACAGGATAATGAGACTTATATTGGTAAATTAACGAATGACAAACTACACAAGTCTTCGATTTAATTTAATAACACTCTACACTGTTGGAAAATATGTTTTAATGTAAGCAAATACGTTTTTTACACATTATCTTTTATTAGCTAAAAATTACCTATTATTTAAAAATAAAATAAATGACAATACGCTAAGACGATTTCTTATAAGAAATATGTATAGTATATGTTCTGTATACACAATCATTAAAATGTTTCTTTCGATCATATGATATCAATGATGAAAAGCTATACGATTGAACTGAACCTTTGAAAGTAGAGATAAAATAAATATTACGTTATATGACTTTGAAATTATTAATAATTGATATTTTAAATAATGCAATAATATTTTTGAGTGTTTTTAAATAAAGCTGAACGTGTCTAAAAAAATAAATGTCCCCATTAGTCAGTCAATTATTTTAATTATATTATATAAAAAAAAAAAAAAAACTAATTTATCTGAATTTGACGGAGCGATACAATCTTATTTATATTTATATTCAAAAATTATTTTTGAAAATCCCTAAACCGTTTATGTTTATGTAGATAATTGTTATAGATATGGTTAGTATAAAAAAGTATCTAGCTTATAGTTTCAATTGTTTCAAGTGCAAATCACGATAAAATCAATTTTTTGAAAATTACTTCCTTCCTAATTTCATGTCAAAAAATACTAATTTATTTACCTTAACGATAAAAAAATCAAAAATTATACTCTATTACTGTAATAAACCGAGATCAACTGAGTGTTACTGTTTATGTTTAAAATTAATATTAATAAGATGTTAAATTCATTAAAAACATAATCATGAATAGTTAAGCATTACTTTGTATTAAATTGAAGGATAACAGTTGGTAGAGTGAGAAATGTATTTAAGTATAACAATACATTTTAATCATATTATTTTTAATTTTTTTGTTGTACAATTTACAGTGGTCTAAAATAATGGCTAACCGTAGACAATTAAAACTATGATAAATCTCAGTTACTTATTACAACATAATTCAATAGTACTCATCAAAACATGGTGTACCTGTATTAATTTATCAAATATATTCTATAAGTTTAGTGATTGAGTGAAAGAATGTATTGAGTTTAATATTTTTTTTTACAGACTTGATACATTTTCAGAAAACAACTAGATATCTTAAAAATATTCATAGAATGTAAATTGAAGATAAGTTTATTTGTATTTTATTGGTAGTTTTTTAATATGGAAGGGAATTTGGATCCGCATAGAAGCAAGATAAAAGCAAATATGAAGTATAGCTTATAGCTACATCTGTAAATATGTTTACATTTTTTTATGAGCGTTATATAATAATCTACTTCATATAATATCGGTGCTTTTAAGTTTAAAGATTTTTACAGCCCAGTGAGTCCACCAACTTAGGTATTTTCCGCAGAAGTTTTTTTTTTTATTATTAATTATAAATCTGTATCGCTATAGATAGTAAATAATAAATAGGTTTACAGTTCCAAATGGTTTTTTTTTTTTTTACTTTTCTATACAATATTTTAGCAAAAATTTTGTGAAAAATAGTTAAAATAGTTTCAAAAAAACCAAGTACTATAGTAATTTGTGGGGAAAAAATGTATTTAATAAAACAAGGCTGCATTACCACTATTATGTTGTTTAAATCTTAAATCAACAATCTATTCATAAAAATAGGATTTTTTTTTTATACTTACTAACTTTCGTTCAAAAGTTGAGTAATATTATGTATCAGAACAGAAATGAAATAATTTATTCGAAACTATTTCTTTTTATTTATTTATAATAATACAATATGACTAATGAGTCTTTAGTTATGCGTTTATACTCCTTAATCACATTTAAAGAAAGTATATAAGATGTAATTATAATTCTCAACCATTTAATATTAAAAATTATCCGTTTCATTTCTGTGTAATTGTATTTTATATTAGGCGTATACGAGTATACCAACAACATATTAAAAAAACTTAGAATTTTTGAATTTTTAACAAACTCAAAGATTAATAAATTTTAAATATATTCGAATATTATTACAATCAATGAATGTTTAAATCAGTTATATTTTTACAAGAAAATAATTGTAGAAATCATAAAAAATTAAATTTTTGGAATGTAATGTATATTTTGAATAAACTAATTTTTAATAATTGCTGATTTTCAGTTTAATTAATTTTTTCTAATATGTAAATATGTCATTTATTGTATTAGATTTATTATTCTGATGCTTGATTTGTCTTTGAAAGAAATGTATTTGATTTGATTTACCTAAAGGTTTATCTTTTTTTATTATATTTCTTTCCGTAATGATTTGTGAAACTTTTTTAGCCCTTCATTCAGAGAGCATTTTATTTAGATTTATGGCAAAAAATATATATGCTCAATACTGTGCTCGATTAAAAATGCATTTACATTGTATATTGAAATATTTATATTAAATACAAATGCTCCATATAAATATGTTTAGTTACTCATTAAAAAAGAAAACAGTGGGCTTTGTTGGAGAATTTTTTTTAATGAATATAATAATTGCTTCTATTTGTTCTCTATAAAATGTATTAATATGCCTATATTACTTATAAGATGTTTAAATTGGATTGTATTATCTTTTTAATAGGTAATCCCTATTAAATAGGATCGTGAAAATGTTTTAGTTTTTTTCATTCACTAGATTTTAAAAGACTTGTTTAAATTACGAAAAAAAAATTCTCAATGTGATCGAGATCCTAAAACGTTGATCGTTGAAATTTTCTTTACGTGCGGTGGTCTATTAAATCCAGCCGGGCAACATCAAAAACAACAAAGCTGATAACACTTTGTTCTAATGGACAATGGCATAGTCGGTCTTTGAACTACCTGGTTCTATAAAGTGTCAGCTTTGATAATGTGACATATTCTTTTTTTCATTTGAATAATATATGTGCATACATTGATGAACACGGTTTACGTAATTTGCTATCTATATGATAATAAACGGATTTGCAATTTGTTAACTTTATTTATAAGTCAACTATTGTAAGATATACAACTAATCAATAATTCAAAGACAAATTATTTGGGTTAAAATACTGTATCATACTACGATACTACATATACAGTTATAGAATATTATGAAAATGATTCATAAATATTTAAGAAGATGATTTTTAATATAATGATTTATAAATAAAAAAATATTTTGAAAGTATTATATCAATTGCAGATATAATCATATAATTTTAATAATTCTAAAATATAATAAAATATATAATATAAAATATAATAAGTGAGCGAGATATGCAATGATGTATTCCAGGTCTATTTTTTATTTATATATATATTATAACTTGAAATAAGTTTGAAATAAATATTATAACTGGGAAATTGATTTTCTTTTGTTAACATTGAAAACTTGAAAACGACGAACGTTATAAAAACTAAATTCTACTCAAAATTTATGAGTGTTGATCATAGTCATAATATCTTGTCAGTCAAATAATGTAATTTAATATTTACTATAAGTCAGAAATATACTGGATTTTTTTTAGATATTTTTAATTTAATTTTAGTAATACATTTTGAATTTGAAAACTTGTTTTAATTAAAACATTATTTAAAAATAACCATTAATAATGGAAATAATAAGATTTTTTGTTATTGTTATTATAATGTTATTATAATGTTATTTATAAGTTGTCATTTTAATAGTTTTATTTAATTATATATTACATTTTATCGTTAAATACTAATTTATTCAAACAATATACTTGTTATTATAAATAATATTTTTATTGTAATCTGAAAAAGGCATCGATTTCAGTGTTTACTAAAATATTTTATTTTACCATTTTTAATCATGATAATTTTTAAGTTTTTTCATCAAGACATTTTTCGAAAAGAAATGATGTTCCACAATGTTGACAAAACTTTCGAATTGAAATACTAGTAAAATTAATGTAGATAGAAAACTATAATTTATTTAATTATTTGCTCAACAGTGAAAATGATAAATGGTTGATGAGGTCTTGTTTTTCTAAACTGTTTATTAAATTGATTAACTAGTTGGTATCCATAAATGTATAAGCGCTGTATGTACTTTTTTTAAAAATTAATATGCACACACATACACACACACACACACATATATTTTCATTTACTATTTCATTAGTTATCAACCTAGCTTCAGAGATAACTCCAGACCATAGTTCTTTAAGTATTTTCTGATATAAAAATAAAACTCGTATCGTGTTATTACTGTTTGTGTTGATTAGTTGTCCAAATATTACTTTTTAATGTATGATTAATAACATAATGAACTAGGTACCATAACTAATTCTTATCTTATTATAATTCATAAATATTTGTGGATTAATGTGATAGTTTTCGAATATATTTTCTAAAGAACCTCAAATATAGTTAATTTACTATAATTTTAAATATTATTAAAAAAACATTTTTTTTCTTTTGCACAATGGTAAAAATGGTATTTTGTTTTATTTGTTTAAAGAATTCGTTCTTGTTCTGAAAAAATATATTATGAAAAGTAAGAACAACACATTGGTAGAAATCGAGAAGGGCTTATAAATTCTTAGCTTTTTATATAATCTTCCAGTCCACTATTAAATAAATGTCTTAAGTATTATGTAATATTACAGGTTGTTGGTCTATTTAAAAATAAGCTTTATATAAAAGAAAAATAAACAACTATCCTAAGATGTGAATCAATCATCGTCTATGGTACATCGAAACAAAACAAAAAGAGGATATATTGTAGTTCTATAGACAGAAAAAAATCATACAGTTACGAGAAATATAACTTGATTGAAAACTAATTATAGACTTAGTATTCTTTGAATTTTCCTTAGGTTTATACTATATAAAATTAAATAATTAAAAAAAAGTAATAATAATTTCGGGGGATAAAATAATTTTAAATATTAAGAGTGAGTACTATATATCATTAAAACGTGTAGATAAATAAGATATATAGTCTTTATAGTTAGATTAGAACATTATTAGTAATAATAATAATTTATTACATTGTAATCACAAAAGTATGTTAAAATAATAATTTAGTTATTATTTAATTTAAAAACGTAATAGAATAATAAATTAAATTTAAAATTTCTAATGAAATAGGAACCTCAATTGATAATTGATTTAACTTGATGTGGTAGGACATGATAATCCTTTTAATCGTTGAATTATGCGATACTAAAATAAACTTTATAAATATTAATTTAAAAGTTTCACACAAATCCTATGCAGTTAGCATCAAATCAAACATCGTATTCACAAACTGAATAGATTATTTTAGTTCCTCCGAAATATAAAATTGAATTATACTCTTATTTTCCGATAAATTAAAATGCAAACATATTTTAAGATTTTTATAATATGATAACACATTATTTATATTTAATTTATGAAATGACAATAATAAGTATGTAGTTATTATATTTTCAAAAAGTAACTATAATAAAACTATTTCACCATCAGAATACAAGTTAATCATAGGAATTCCGAAGAAAAATTACGAAAGAACAGATTTTATAAAATTAGAATCAAAATTATTCAAATATATCATTTAATTGGGTAAACTATTTTAAAAGAACTATTATATTACTTTTAGATAAATGTATAAACTCATTTATAATGAATCAAAAAAAAAAATTTTAGAATGGTTTATACTATAGGTATTGTAAAAACATGTTTCAACGTTCAATTATTTACTTCAACTTTTCGCTTTAAAGGAAAATTTCAAAACGTTTAAAATATTTGATAATTTGATTTAAAATAGAATAACTTAAGATTTCAATATTATGTGTTATTGTTTTTTAGTACCATATTTGTTTACATGTTTTATAAAAAGAACAATTATTTTAAAACATTTTATTTAGAATCGTAGAATTTCAAGGTTTTTATGTATAAAAAAAAAAAAAAAGGTATGTAATCAAAAAACTCCACTACCTAATTTTCTTTAGTCGAGTATTTATGATTTTTTTAGTTTAGTTGTTAAAAACTCTCAGTCGTTTGATATCAATTATAATGACTGGATGTAGAATGCTATTTGAACTCGTTTTCTTAGAGAAATATCAACGAGTGTACTATTTTCATTTAATGAGGTATCTTAACATCATTTATAATTTTAAAGAATTATATTTTCAACGTTTTTTTTAAAGCATACAGATGTGCGTCATTTGCCATGTAATTTATTTGTTTTTTTTTTTTTATTTTAACATTTTATATAAAAGTAATAAGTTTTATTAATTTTAGTAATAAACTTTCCATTCGATCAAAAAAAAATTTGTTTTGTTGTGAAACTTAATTTTAAGTAACTATTTAAATATAATAAAATTTACGTTCATGAAGTAATGGAATTAGTTGATCTACTACACCACAGCTGTTAAATAAATTAAGTAGGTATCTACTGAATTATATCAAAAGTATTAACATTTATCATTAGAACAGAATTGATGGACATTTATCTAAAATTATTATAATTATTATGTTTTTATAATAAAAATACTGTAAATATACTAAATACTGTACGAAGACTTAAGTTAAATCTATTTTATTTTCTTTAAATTATATTTAATAAGAAAATATTACTTATATCCATTGGTTGTGTGATAAAATCAATACAATAATATACATTTATTTTGTTTTAATCTTTTACTTTATTATGAGTTATAGAACATTTATATACTATTAATATAGTACTTAGAATAATTAAAATAATTTATCGTCAAATGAGTATGATATTTTGTGTATCAAGTACCTATATAAAATCTAAATAATCAATAAATTATTTCGTTTTATTGGAAGAAATATTAAATGCATGAATAAATAAATATATTGTAACACAAAATAGTTTTATTACACCATTGTATACTAACATTAATACAAAATGTAACCAAATAATTGGTAATAATAACAATATTAATTAAGGTTAATATTTTATTTGATTAGAACAAAAAAAACCGTTGTGTTATGATTTCCATTACTTATGATCGTACAGTTGATTTACACTTAAGCACACATAGATATTGTATTTTCGTTACACTTCCTATGGTCATTGATACTAATCATTTATAATATTTTTGAAGAAGATTTTATTAGTAAAATATAACGAAATCATATATTAGTCTTCCTATCATGTATTTCATACTCTTCCGATACCTTTTGATTGTAGTAACCTTTTCATTCCATAAACCTATTTAAACATTCTTCTTTCTACTTACTCTGGTAATTCTTAAAAAATATTTTCTATCAATTTAATACTTATAAATTATTTATTAAATTACAATTATTAATTATTATACATGGTTAGAATGTTAGTAATGTAATTTTATATTTGTGATACATCTATTTCTATTTGACAGACTTTACAGTCATGTTTTTTCATGGACTAAGGATTATCAAGCCGTAAATTTGTCTCTGACAAAAATGTATAATAAAATTATTTTTTTACATACTATAATTTAAAAGACAATTTTTTAGATGAAAAATATTAATAGCTTACGTTTTACAATACTCATTGTCTGCTTAACATTTTTGTGCTTTTAAACAAATTATTTTCATTCAATTTAAAATGGTATATTATACAACATTTTTGACTAAAAATCATTTAAGGTCCAATAATAATTGTAATTATTGGATTATTATGATTAGGAATTAGGAATATAATTTAATTAGAAACAGCACCTAGTGTCATTTAAAATTATTTATTTCGTTTAAAACATAGATTAGATTAGGTAAGATTATTGCGATTACTTACGATTTGTCTGTAGAATTTATAACAGAATATTGTTTTGTTGTACCTATCAAGTTATCCGATTAACTGTGAATAATAAACTATGTTCCGCTGCCAGTAAACTTATTCCTAAAATTTTATTTAGATACTTTCATATTGATTATTATACATTGTGCACAGAACCATTTTAAATTCTATTTATGTGAGCATAAATAATATAAGTTGGCAGGCTCCAATAATTAATTTCAAACCTCAAAATGTGAAAATATTCGAATAGTAATGAAAATATTGATTCAGTGTTAACAAGTGGTAATTCTATTAAACGACGATAAATCGTAGGTAATCAAAATGACCGAAAACTACCGTTTTCGGATAACAATAATTTATTAAAAGTAAAAATTGGAAGTTCTTTGATTACTTTTTAATCATTTAATTTAGTTTTTTATCATTATTAAAATGAGCGTAATGCTTGAAAATATTAACTTTTTTACAATAATTATATATTTTTATTTTTTTTCAACGTAAGCCTATATTATATAATTATCACTATAAAGTGAAAGTAAAATAAATTATCGAATTCTGAGTAAAAATTTCATTTAACGTGTTCTAAATTGCAAACATCAATAAAAAAAAAGAACCGGATGGGCCTCGCTCTGCTGTACACTTGGGGGTGAAGTGCGACTCTTCATAGGATAGGTCATTATAATGGATTTGTTAAATTTGAATTCAATGATAGGTATCATTGTATACGAAAAACGATTCTAAACGGAAATGATATGTTTGTCTAGAATATAATACAATGTTATTTATAAATATTGTAATAAGTATATTTTATTTTGAAACGAAAAATCGAAAATTTAAATTGTCTATAAATAAGTCAAAATATATCAAAATACTTTGAAATCTTAACCATATATAGAAAACGTCAATATAAATATTTGGTGAAAAGTTCAAGTTGTTGCGGTTTTTCATTTTTAAGTTAGAGCATTTTAAAAAAACCGATATCATTTGTCAGTCTAGAATATTATACATTATATTATATTTTACATGTAATTTTATGTCAATATTCGCT
Source organism: Sipha maydis (assembly GCA_034509805.1). Classification (NCBI taxonomy): domain Eukaryota; kingdom Metazoa; phylum Arthropoda; class Insecta; order Hemiptera; family Aphididae; genus Sipha; species Sipha maydis. Next base: position 71,208 of record JASXSY010000581.1, read on the forward strand.
GTTCAAACGCTTATAAAAAAAAATTGTGCCTGTGGATTTTAATAATTTTTGAATGACATTAAGAACTACTTCTGTGGAATCTTCTATTAAATTTTCAAGTATTTTGTAAGAGCCAAATTTTTTTTATCACCGATTATAAAAATAAAATGTGAAAAATCGAATATTTTAAATGCCTATAAGTGGCTTAAAAATCAATATTATATTTTGAAAAAAATATGATATAAAAGAAATACCAATCTTAATAGCTGGTAGAAATTTCAAAAATCTGCGACTTATACTTTTTGAATTATAACAAATATTTAAAATCGTTTGAGAATAAATCGCTATTTTATGCAATTTCGTAAATATTTAAATTTCAAACAGTCAAAAAATTTTTTCCTCTAAGTCCGGTAGAAATTTTTTTAAAGAATTTTGAAGAATATCTTATAGATAACCTAGTGTGAAAATTTTGAACATAAAGTATGAACAGAAAAAATGTAGTGAATTTTTATCTACAAAATAACTTGCAAATTTTAACAATTTTTATATATTTTGTATAAATTGGAACTTTGAGCACTTATAAAAAAAAATTGTAACTTACGATTTTAGATTTTTTTTTTACCAGTTAGGGAACAACTTATAAGAAACCTTGTATTAAATTTTCAAGATTTTCTGGCCGGCCAAAAAAATTTTATCGTTATTTTAAAAAAAATACTTAAAAAAATTAAAAATTTCAATTGTCTATAAATAGCTCAGTAAAAGTTGAAAATTTAACGGTGTATAGAGAATGCTAATCTAAACATTTAGTGAAAATTTCAAGTATTTACATCGATTAGTTTTTGAGTTATAGCAAAATAAAAAATTTGATTTTGTCGAAAACTGGTTTTGCGTAAAAACTCCCGTTTTTCCCTTATTTTTTTAGGGTTTTTTCCGTCGCATTTAAAAAATATTGAAATTTTTTTACTTTTGACCCCCCAAATCGTGTCGACAGACACAAAAAAAAAAAAAAACACACATCATTGTAAAATCAATAGATTCCATCACTCCGTTCAGAATCTAAAAAAATATACTGTTAAAGATGTTTTGAACTTATTGAAAATACGTAATACACGCTTACTAACGTTAATACGAATACAAACTCTGCAATAACACATTACGATGTAATATTATAAAATATGTGCATTACAAAATATTTATTAAAAATATGTGAATTTGAATGGTTAAAAATATATAAAAATGATGTTTTAAATTATTACTATAAAAAACTGTTCGGTTTTCTTATAGTTTTGTGATGTGGTATTGGTATTAGCCAATCAAAATATTTTTCCGAAACGATAAACTTGGCATGTAAATGATTTTCGTAAATATTACGCCAAACTTTTTATTCATATAACATATATGAGAATATCAGGGTTGGTAATATACGCGTATAAAACGTTTTATACGTTATACGTGTAATATTACACGTAAAAAACGTATAATATGTCTTGTTTTTGAAATTCACTCTTAGAAAATTTAAAATACATCCTATTTCAGATATTAAGATTTTATTTTTATACTTGGTAATAACATATAATTGTTAAATAAGTTACAAAAAAAATCTTTTTGTTCGCAATTTACTTCTCTTATTTTTTCTAATCAATCTAAATTGAAAAAAAAAATAAAAATTGCTATTGGCACAGAATATAATATTTATATTATTACATTGATATAAAATAAAATTTAAATGTTACCAAAAATATTTAAAATTTTATAAATATCACAAGTACAATTAATATACTATAAATACGTCCACGACAAGATAATGATAATTATCAAGGCTCGGGTTTTAAAGCATTTGCTTATTTTTACTGTTTGTCATAAAATGTAGCAGACAGTTTTGGATGTGTATGTTATGTTACAACACGTTCAATTATGAAATTTGAAAGTGCTTTTTTGCTTTTTTAAAATAAAATGCTTATTTCCTGTTTTTCTGATTATTTTTGCTTTTTTTGTATATCTCTGCTCAATTATAAAATATAACATAGACCCCTGACCTTACTCAGATTTTTTTCAACTATTTATAAATATCGTTTATATTTTAAATTTACAGAAAATCCTCGGAAAATTCATAAACAATAAGGCAAAATGTCTTGGAAATCAAAGTTAAAACTTTTATAATATAAAGATTGATTTATTTTTTTTAATTAAAAAATTCTAATATGGATTACATTTTTTTGTTTTAATGTTTTTTGTAATCTTTAATTATATTTTCAAAATATGTCTAGTATGTTATTGTGTTTATGTAAAAATAAAATTTAGAAAATTTAGCTTATTTTTCCTATTTTAGATCATTTTTTTTTTTTTTTTAATTAAATATTTTTTTTAAATTTAAGTTTTTTAATTCTTATTTGAGTGCTTTTATTACGATGTTTTTAAGTAGTTTTTAAAGCGCTTATTTTAATGATTTGAAGTGCTATAAGTCCCGAGCCTTTATTATTTTTAATAATAAATTAATAGTTCCACACATGTAAATTTATAATTTATATAGTTAGTGTAAATTATAAATGCATTTTTGTTTATGTCATTTTATTTTTATACGGTATTAAACGTATATAATTATGTGATATATGCAATACGTTTTATACGTTTTATACGTATGTATAATACGTGTTTTATACTATACCGTATACGGCATATTATATGTTTCAATCCTAATAAATATTGTACCAATTCGATACATTAATTAATTAAATATTATTTTGAATAAGATCAGTGCAGTTAAATTAATATCATATTCATTTGTGATAAACTTTATTTTTTAGATTATAAGCGAAGCAATGAGTTTCATTTTAAATTCATTTTTAAGTATATTACAAATAAAATATGTATAAAATTAGTTTATAATTGTTTTTAATTATACAAGTCACCAATATAAAAATCATGGATTTCTTTATATTTTATTTAAAATTTATTTTTAACTAGAACTTACAATTTTATTTCTTTTTATCAGATTAAATATATATTAAAAATTGATTGTATAAATGCATATTTTATTATATACTTAGCATTACCAAATGATATTTACATATTATGCGATTTTGATGTACACGTGCAACACGTATAGTAAGTTTAGTTATATGAATACAATTTAATATTGTATTCAAATTAATTTGAAGTAAATTAGAAACGTACAATGGATGTTTATATTGTATTTCAATCTACACAATAATGATTATAATAAATATTTTCAATAATTCATTAACACTAATAAATCATTGATATCAACACATGGTAATATTATTATATAATCTGTATGTATGATGTTTAGATTTAAAATAAATAAATATATATTTTTCTGCAATATAACATTCAATTTTATTTTTGACACCAGGTAGGGGCGATTGTAAACTCGGCTCGTGATTTTTTCAGGTAAAAATAATTTAAGTGTAAACTTGGCCCGGATGTAAAATAATTTTCTTATAATATTTCTCTGATAAGCTAAAGGACGAGTTACTTTCGAATATTTAACATTTTCTAACACTTAAAGTGGTTACACGTTGGGATTCAACTATGTGTGCCATCGTCACGGTTGTAAAAAGATAATTGAAACGTCGTTTCAAAAGTCCAATACGAAAACGAAATTACTTGTCTCAATGTTTAAATATATTTTATGATTAGTTAACAACAAATTGTTCACGATAAGATATAGATACTTACGTTATTTATTACTTGCAGATAAAATCATGTCGAACTTATTTTATTATATATTAACATTATATTTTATTGGGCGCATGTAAATTTCGCCCGAAATTAAATTCAGGTAAAAAAAGGTATATGCAAATTCCGCCCGAAAATAAAAATATAATAGTAAAAATAATAATATTTATAATAATAAAAGAGTCAAAATATAATCATAATCAATAATTATTAATTAGCATATCAAATTCCTTATATAATATTATTTTCTTTTTGTCAAAATCCCCAAAATAATGAGCCACATTTTCTATATATTGATCTATAAATATTTCACTATTTTTATATTTTTCAATTATATTTTGTATGTATATATATATTTTTTTTTTGATTTTGGATTTCTATATTTAAGTGGTTCTTAAGTTTGTCTAAAAATATAAAAATATGACGATGATTAGAATTAAAACTTTTATTGAAATGGGAATGAAACGATTCACAAGCATTAGTCGTTCTATTCAAATCTGCTATAGCAGTAGCCCATATACTCGTATTTGGAGGAAAAGACGTATATAATTATTTAATAAATAATTTGAAAATTGTGTTAATCTATGGTTATTTGGCTTAGAACTTAATAAAAATACTTCAAAGTAATCAAAAACTAACTCTGGCTCTAAAAAAACTAATCCGAAACATTTAACTATCCAATTTTTAATCCTTGAGTCTTCGGTTTTATATTCTACACTTAATCCTACTGTTTGAACATACCTATACCATGAGCATACCATTTTAGATTCTGAACGGAGTGAAGAATGTATTGATTTTACAATGATGTGTGTTTTTTTTTTTTTTTTTTTTTTTTTTGTGTCTGTCGACACGATTTGGGGCAGTAAAAATGCTTCGATTGCCTTATGTAGCAACTTTTCTGAAAGGAAAGTGAATCTATTTGGTACTTTGGGGGGTCAAAAGTAATAAAATGGGTTAAATGCGACGGGAAAAACCATAAAAAAATTTGGGAAAAACGGGAGTTTTTACGCAAAACCAGTTTTCGACATAATCAAATTTTTTATTTTGCTATAACTCAAAAACTAATCGATGTAAATACTTGAAATTTTCACCAAATGTTTAGAATAGCGTTCTCTATACACCATTAAATTTTCAAAGTATTTTGACTTTTATTAAGCTATTTATAGACAATTGAAATTTTCAATTTTTTTAAGTATTTTTTTTTTAAATAACGATAAAATTTTTTTGGCTGCCCAGAAAATCTTGAAAATTTAATACAAGGTTTCTTAAAAGTTGTTCCTTAACTGATAAAAAAAAATCTAAAATCGTTAGTCACAATTTTTTTTTATAAGTGCTCAAAGTTCCAATTTATACGAAATATGTAAAAATCACGATAATTTGCAAGTTATTTTGTAGATAAAAATTCATAAAATTTTTTCTGTTCATACTTAAGGTTCAAAATTTTAACACTAGGTTTTCTATAAGCTACTCTTCAAAAATCTTTAAAAAAATTTCTACCGGAATTAGAGGAAAAAATTTTATGACTGTTTGAAATTTAAATATTTACGGAATTGCATAAAATAGCGATTTATTCTCAAACGATTTTAAATATTTTTTATAATTCAAAAAGTATAAGTCGCAGATTTTTGAAATTTCTACCAGCTGTTAAGATTGGTATTTCTTTTATGTCATATTTTTTTCAAAATATTATATTGATTTTTAAGCCACTTATAGGCATTTAAAATATTCGATTTTTTTACATTTTTTTTTTATAATCGGTGATATAAAAAATTTGGCTCGTACAAAATACTTGAAAATTTAATCGAAGATTCCATAGAAGTAGTTCTTAATGTCATTCAAAAATTATTAAAATCCACAGGCACAATTTTTTTTTATAAGCGTTTGAACAGCGAATATTGACATAAAATTACATGTAAAATATAATATAATGTAGAATGTTCTAGACTGACAAACTATATCGCTGTATGCAACTGCCAACCCATCCTAATTGAAAAATATATTTATCGTTTCAAAATAAAATATACTTTTTACAATGTTTATAAATAACAATGTATCATATCCTAGACAAACATATTAACTCCGTTCAGAATCGTTATTCGTATACAATGATATCTATCATTGCATTCAAATTTAACAAATCCATTATAATAATAACCTATCCTATAAGCAAGGTGCACTCCACCCCTAACTGTACAGCAAAGCGAGGCCCATCCGGTTCTTTTTTTACCTGTATTTTTTTTCGGGCAGAATTTACTTGTACCTTCTTTTGCTTGGATATTTTCCCGGGCGGAATTCACCATAGATCTTATTTTTACCTGTACATTTCGGGCGGAATTTACAATCTCCAATTTTATTGGTAAATATTTTCGGGCCGAGATTACAACCAACCTTTTTTTTTACCTGAAAT